>VYZR01053412.1:0-17635 GCA_013400675.1 Oxylabes madagascariensis | reverse complement strand
TTTTTTTTTTTCTTTTTAATACAGAGATGCTTGAGAGCCATGTCAGGAATAGGGTGGGGAATGAGCTCCTCAGTAAAGAGCCGAGGTGGCGCAGGTTTAAAGTGCGAGCACTCAAAAACTCATTGAGCCACAGGCAGATTGATCAGTAGAAAGGGGCTTCCAGAGGGGCAAGGTGGCTCTTTGCTATTTGTGTCCGTGTTGTTTAACTCTTCTGAAGAAGTGCCTTGATGTTGTTTTCAGGCTGATTTTGTCCCACTGCTGTAAAGGCATCAGTTTGCTCCTCTGGGAAGGATAAGAAGGGAGTTAGTTGCTCCTGGAACATGGCTTGTTGTGTGGGATGCTTGCAAATGCTCTGCTCTCATGCCTCAGTAAATAAAGAGGTTTTCATGGGACTTATAAAAAACTTCTCTTTTGGAAATAGGTCAAGCAAATATTTATTTCCCTAAGGTGTCATGCCAGTGTCGCACAAATACTTGAATGGGTAGTCATTTTATTTTTCACTGCTTTGTTTCTTCCTAAGCACATCCAGTTCTTTTTTTCCAGTGGTGTAGGGACACACATTAATAATTGTATGTAATCAGTCCTGTCCCTCTCTCCATCTGGAAGTCTGTGCATCTTCTGTGGGCTTGTGCTCTACAATTGCAGTGCTGTAAATCGGAAGCTGTGACACTTTTTCTTAACATCCAGGTGCTTCTCAGCTGTGGGGATATTTTTTGTTCTCCAGAAGAGTTTCAGGTCAGTGGTGGGCCAGCTGCTGCAATGACTTTAAAAACAAAACTTCCAGAATACAGCAAAGCTCAACAAAATGGCCATACTGGTGTCTTGCTTTCCTGTCCTAAAGCCTCAGCCGTGGTATTGCTGGTGTCCTTTTGGAAAGTAAGTCCAATGCTTGGGTTACCACTGATGGAGAGTGCAGTTACTGCCAAAAGCTTGTACCCTGCTGTCTGGTGGAGCTCCTGTCTTCCCCAAATAATCAGGGATCAGCTGGTAATCCTAAAGAGGGATTGAAACTTCTTGTCTGCTCTTAAAATGGTAAAAATAAAGAGTTTAGTTAAGAGGACAAAAATTAGGCTTGATCTTACAGCTCTTCATCTCCAGATGTCCTCAGGGTAGGAGTAGCTAGGGTCTGTGCTGGAGTGCACTGCAGTACTTGGAGTATACCTTGTGTAAGAGGATGTTTGAGATGGGGTTGTCTTGGATGCTTTTTGCTGTGCAGCATATTTAATGAACTGAAGTCCTGGGTCTCTGCATGAAGGATCCAAATGTACTCCTGGCTCCTTGTGCTTGTACTCCAGTGGCTGGAGACCTTCCTGGTGGCTCCAGGTCCTGCCTTGTGCAAAGCACAAGGATTGTTCCAGCTTCCAGTGATGGAGAGCACTGGGCTTTCTCTTGCAGCCTTCAGGCTCTGCTCAGCCTTGCAGAGATGGTCGCCTCTCAACCAGGTGGTTTTGGGGACCTCGAAGGGTTGGATGTGATGCCATTTTTCACGGCCCTGCTGAGACAGGTGTTTTAATGCTTTACATTAAAGGTTAATTGGCTCTCACACTGTTTCCTGGGTGTGGGGTGGCCCTTAGAGACAGATCACCCTGACACCCGTGCCGGAGGTTGTGCAAGCCTGTTGTGCCTTGTGCTGTGCTTTGATTTGTTAAACAGGATGTAAAAGCAGGCTCCCCTTCTGAAATGTATCCTGCTCTTTCTTTGCTAGGAATCATTTCCACGTCAGAAAACATTTAAGAGAAGGGGAGTGTCTCTGTTTTACAGAGGCAGAACTGATTTAAACCCCAAACTCCACGCACAGACCCTCTCAGCTGTGCTGGCACAGGGGAGGCAGGCTGTGGTCTGGGCTGTGAGCAAGCAAATGATGTGAGAATTTCATTTAGACCATAATCCACCTGTTGGGCTTTGCTCCCCCAGCCCTGCATGCACGGGGAAGTGCAGCAGATGTTTTAAATGGCAGCCAGCACTCCCTGCTCCAGTGTCTGGCATCTCCATGTTGCTCTACAGGCAGGAAAGACAGAGACTGAGGATGATGTAGCAACTGCTGCAGGTTTGCAGGTCCCTTTTTTCCAGTTGTTTTCCCTCTGTTGTTCTGTTTGCCTCGGTGGTGTGGTGTTGTCCTGCTCTCCCAGCCTGTGCTGAGCTGTGGTTGCTCTGCCAAGTGCCAGCATAATTTCTGGAGGCTGGAAATTTGGCCCTGGGAACACAATAGTGCTTATTAGAGCACTAGAAGTGAAGGTGCTGTGGGGGAGGTGTCTTTGGAGTTGGTGTACTGGGGGTTAATTTTACAAAACCCTTCTCCAGTGAGCAGTGACTGTGTGTCCACCTGCTCCTAACCCTTTTCCAAGCTCCTTTTGCTACTCTGTGCTCTCCTGAATTTCCTGGCATCTTTCTCTTTCTTTGTCAGTTCTTTAGATGTGTTTTTCAATCTTGTTTTCTGCTGTGGGGTCACCTGTGTGTTTCCCTTTGGTATTGCAGGACATTGCTTTTCTTGTTACCTTCAGGGTAGGTCTCAGAGCAGCTTGTGGGTGCCGAGCAGTTTGTGACAAGCAGGAGATTGGGGTGTTTAAAGGAATTTTAAAGCCTTTGTGCCCCTACTTTGATCTTCTCTGGCACCTAGGATATGTTTTGATTGTTTTTTGGTTTGGTTTTTTCGGGTTTTTTTTGGGTTGTGGTTTTCAAGGGGATGGTTGGAATGGAGAGGGTGGGGATGAGAAGCAGCCCTTGCTTTGAGGGGTAACCACAAATAAACAGCGCTGCAAGGCAAACACTACATCCCTTGTGTGCTCAAAGCCCTGCTGTTGACAAGATTGTTGTGCCTGTCCAGGTGAAATGAGATGGTAAATAATATTTGAGATGCAGTAGTGGAGTTAGGGATCTCTCTGCTCAGTATGTCCAGAAAAAAGGGTTTCCCTAAAGAAGATCTGATAGCAGGGTAAGGTGCTCCTTGCTGCTGGGTGTTGTGGGCTGGTGTTGCTCTGTCCCTTGTGCTCCTCTGGTGTGAGGATGAAGCCACCCCAGTCCACCAGAGCTGCTCGTGGGGCAGGGGACGTCATTCCTGCCTCTGTGTGGGCATTTCAGCACTGCTGGAGCCTTTCCCTTGGGAATGGGGGCTCGTTTCCCACTTGTGGGGAGATTTCCCTCCTAAATTGCAAATGCCAAGTGGAGAAGGGTATGGTTGGTGTGAGGCAGTGGAGGATGGGGGAACAACAGAGGTGTTGATGAACACGGGAGGGTTGCATCGCCTTCCCAAAATATCTGCTCAGTGGATTTCATTTCTGCTCCAGTCCTTAATGCTGGGAAACGCTGCCTTGTGCATCTGCTCTGCCGGGGCTGAGTTTGTCAGGGCATTGTAGGCATGAGGCTGGGAACAAAATGGGGAAAAAAAAGCATGTTGAATGTAAAATGTCATTGATTTCTTTCTCTATTTTTTTTTGTATTTTTCTTCTAATTTAATAAATTCCCTACTGTGTTGTAAATTCCAAATGTGAATGGGAAATAATCTCACCAGTACAATAATTAGCATGTAACCAGCAGATGAAGAAAACCCAGACTGCTGAGCTGATTGGTGAATGCTGACTGTTTTCCGAATTAATTTCAATAATCACATCTCCCATTAAAAAGAGACAGGGTGGGGAGGAAGTCTTAAATTTTCGTCAAGCTCAATGTAGCAAAAAATGGTATGTGCAGTGTAGCTGTTCTGCATGTGATTAGAAAAAAAAGAGGGAGGGAGGTTCTTGGAACTGAATTAGCAACAAAGTATTGCTAATTTTGCGACCGAGCAGCTCAATTTCACCTGCTTTTTTTGGGAAGAGAAATAGAATTGTAAGTAAAATATCTGTAATTTTATGTAGGTGTCTAACAGTAAATAGTCTACTGGAAGAGGAAAACATTCCCTTGTAGTCGTGCTTTGCGGCAAGATGCATAAACAACTCCACTGGAGACCATTAGTAGTGAAATATGTTTACTGTGCATCCATCCAGCTCCCAAATATTTTGCTTTTGTGCTTTGAAGGGAGAGATGGAAATTGGTGTTTAGGAAGGGGTGATTTCAGAGCATCCAGGGGCTGCACACCCTCTTGGCACAGGCATCTGCAGCTCTGCTCTGCCTTCCTCTCCTGCTTTTTTTTTGGCTGATTCTGTCCCAAAGGTGGGTGGCATTTTGAGGAGGGAGAAATCCCCTCTCAGCCTTGACACCTCCATGGTGTCACATCCAGACAGCACCAGGAAAGGTCACCTCTGCAGAGCTGTACCTGGCAGCTGGTCTAATTACACACCTGAACTCACAGTCAGGATTAGCAGAGATGATTTTATCTCCTAATGATGTTTTTCCCCTCATGGCCATGGCCACCTCACCCTCAGGGCTTATTTTTCAACAGCAAAGCACAGGTGATGCTGCTGCCAGATGCTGGACCAGAGCATCGCTTTAGAGATGTTTTTTTCATTCCAGTTTAAACTCAATTTTAGGAACATTTGTCAGGTTGTGATAGAGCTTGGTGCTTGTAGCCTTAAAATGTTTCGCTTAGACATGCAGGGACAGTCTGCTGAAACCCTAGGCATACAAGAGGTGGGTCCATGCAGTTCTGCAGGGGTGAGAAATCCTGGAGCCATCTTTTAATTAATGCAAAATGCTCACTCTGGCATGAAGCTGGTGATCCCACGTGCTCGCTGTTTTCAGTGTGGGGAATGACACTTGCCCAGAGCCACCTGTGACAGCCAGGAGGGAGACCAGGTCCCACAGAGCATCTCTGATGCATGGCACTCGGGTCCTCTCCCTCCCAAAGCCTCAGAATATGCTGGCATGTGATGTTATTGTCATACATTATTTAAAAAACAATTTGGAAAAGCCAGGCGAGCCCAAGTGCTTTGAAACAGAATTTGTTGTTTTATTAATTCGAGCTTGGTGTGCTGTGGGAAGGTCTGCAAGTGGATCACGATGGGATTTTCTGTGCGTGTTTTCCTAATGTTAGAGACCATCTCAAAGAAGTATCACATTGTTTCATTTCCCCTCTACACTTGATTTTTTTTTTTTAAAGCTAGTGTCAACAAGCCTACAATAACCAGTGAGTGAATATGCACATTCTGCACCAGTTAATTTTTTTTTTTTTTTGTGAAGAGCAAGATGTAGCTGGCAGTCATCTTATGAGCTATGGATAAAACTATGTTTTAAACCACCTCACTGATGGCTTTTGCTTTTTGTCTTTTTAAAATGCCATTAATCAAGTGAGAGACTGAAAAAGAAAACAAAGCAGAGGCTGAGAAAAGTCATTTGAGGTGAGTAAACTAGTTGGCTTTTTTTGTTTAATGAAAGCTCAAAAAATGGCCCAATGCCACTGTGTATGTTAAGGGTACCTTAAATGCAGAGTGTCCTTCAGTGCCGACAGGCATCCCAAACACCTTTTATAATAAACCTCTAATTATAGCTTGGTGACTTTGTAGTTTCCCTGGATCAGCTTGGGAATATTGCACCAAAATCAGGGAGAATATTTATATTTTCTGTGTCTTATGTGTGAACCAGATTTAGAGCTGGACTTGGTGAGTGTGGTACCGAGTTCCGTATTTATGGTGTGTTAGAGAGTTGTGCTTGCTGCTTCACGATGCAGTTTTGGGGTTAAATTCCGCATTTTGGGAACTACTTCCTGGATGCAGCAGTGTGGATTCCCAAACCCAGACCCCAGCTGAGCTGGTTGGAAAAGGGTTCGGCTGGTGGCCAGCGCCTGCAGCCCATCGCTGCCTCCTGATGTCTGCCTCTTGGGGCTCTTGGATTACAGCCCAGCACTCAGAACCAGAGACTTCAGTGAAAATCTCCGCTTCTTAAAGGGAAACAGAACCTCCAGAGCTTTGTGGTTGTGGAGAAAAGCTGGAAAATGGGAATTTTTGGGCAGAGAGTGGTAGGGAGATGCATTAGCCTGGTTGTTTCCCAGTATCCCAGACTGGGAATGGTGCCATGGGGTCCTGGGCTTGATTTTTGGCTTTAGAAGTTGGCATGGCAGACACTGCTAGGTTGGTTCTTTTCTCCTCTGTTTGTTTCTTCCCTCCTTCATTTTAATACTGTCTCCTGGGAGATTCCAGCTGAAGTCTATTAATTGCTGAGATGTTTCTTTTCCCCCGTGTCGTGGATGCCAGGTCCAGTTTGGCTGCGGGTTGTTTCTGGCACAGAGGGAGGAGCAGCAGGACAGAAGAGCTGTGCTTGTGTGGGGTGTGTGTCTGTGTGTCCTGCAGGAGTGCCCTGTAGGTGTTACACACTCGTCTTTGGGCTCAGCCACACTTCCACAGCAGCAGCAGAGCCACTGCTCTGTGCCAGCGAGGCTCGTCCCCATCAGGAGCTCTGTGTCCCCCAGGTTTGGATGGACCTTGCTGACTCAGTGTGGGGTTTTATTTCAATTTCTGCTTCTCTTGCAAGCCGAAGTTGGAGGTTTGTGAGATGGCTGCTCTGATGCTAAGGAATAACTTTGGACGGCTTTCTGTTGGTCCAGAAACTCTTGGAGAGGTCTGGGTAGTTCCTCCCAAAAAGAAGTCACCAGTGGGACACTGCAAAATCCTGAGGATGGATCAAATCAAGTAATAGTTTATCAAAGGTTCCTTCTGCTTGGCCATCAGTCCTTGAAAATCTGGGTCACTTTGTCCTCCTACTTGAGAGATTTTCTCCAGAATTGTGTCTAGACACTTTTTCTTCCCCATCCTGATCAATCTGAGGTCCTTGAGTCCTGAAGTCCAGGAGTTGAAGCTTCTCTTACACTGAAGCTCCCTGCAAGGGCATTTTTTTTCTCTCTTCAAGTATTTTGGAGCTCCTGATAAAATTGCAAGGCTTTGGCAGTGCCTGTTTGGGTGCTATTTGTGTGCCAAACCCTGCTGAATACATCTTTTATCATGGATTTGTAACAGTAGCTGTTGAGCTGTTGGAGGGGAGCTTCACGGGAGAAGTGCTTTCAGAAGAATGCTTTTGTAAGGGAACACTGTCCTAAAAAAAAAAAAAAGGACCTTGCAGGCAAAAAAAGGAAAAACCCCCAACGTTTTTCATGTATTCATGTTGTAAAATATGCCCATTAATTTGGGTGAATCAGGTTTTGCTTCCATTTCTAGACAATTCTGTCTGTCCTCTTTGTACAAACAAGCACTGTTATGCTCCAGGCATTTTTTGGGGGTGAAAAAAAAAGACATTTAGGTTCAGTTAAGAAATGCCAGAATCCTTGTTTTGTGTAACAGTCCCCAGGCTGAGCCCCAGCCAGGTCCCTGCAGGAGCTGGGACTGGGACCCAGCTGGCACTTTGCTCAGGCTGGCCCCGCTCGTGGTGTGGAGAGCAAACTCGGAGGACAGGTCTGTTCATCTGGTCCATCCTAATAGGAGCATTTAAGGAGAAGAAAAGGCAGGAGGGTTTCTGAGCAGTAGATGGAGTGGTAATGGAGGATATGCAGCCTCTGGGACAGGGCTCTGGTGTGCTCAGCTCGTCTCTGCTCGGGGTCCCACTGACGGTCCCTTCGTGGCCACTGTTGGGTTGAGCTGTGTCTGGTCTCTCCAAGAGCCTGGTATTTCTCAATGGCAGAAACATCAAGCTTGTCCTCCCACATGTTTGCCTCACAATTATCAGTGCTTTTCCTTTAATAAAAGGATTTTTCATAGGAAATCCTGCTTTAAAATCACACTAATATCCCAAAGTGTTCTGGCTGCTGAGCATCACGCCTCCAAGGAGGGGGAACACGGCACTGTGTTCCATTTCCAGTTTTGGTTTGGATCATCATACATTGTTCTTACGTAGCCATTTACTCTCCTTCCCCTCTCTCTGACACAGGAGCAAGAGAATAATGCATTAAAAGAGGAATGTGATTATAATCCTGTAAAAACTGTCAGAGGAATTTGGCAGTGGTTGCAGCCTGTGAGTGTAATACATAATATTATATTCATTTTTTAAAATGATTAGATTTCAAGCTGACAGTTTAAATGACAAGTCACCTTAAAAAGATATTGTGGACAGTGTAAAGACTGTCAGTGTGGTTTTTTTCTTTGCTAACTGTGGAGTTTTCAAGGTCTGTGAACCCCCCCAAAAATAGTAATCTTTGCCTTTTGGCAGGCTGCATGTGGAAGCTGAGAGCAATGAGGTCCCTTGTATTAATAATTTGTATTATAATAGCATTGTCACTGATGGCTCCCAGGCTTTTTTTATCCCTGAGTTAATGGTGGGGCTGCCTGTCAAAGGGAATTTTTGTTGGAAAAAACTTATTTTTGCTTTTGTTGTCTGTTTGCTCCCACAAAATTGTGTGTGAATGGCACCAGCAACTGCAGCTGGGAGAGGCTGGAGATAAGGGCAGAGGAACTGTTCAGCCATGTTATTGAATGTATTGACAGTTTAAATACGGTATTCAGCATGGAAAGCAGATCCCAGGGGACTGACAGAGTTCCCCATCCCAGAATATCCCAGCTCACAGCAGGAGCTGCAGCTAAAGGTGCCAAAACCTCCAGGCAGTGCAGGAACAGAGCCGCAGCTTCCCACGTCCTGCTGTAGGCCTGGAATTTTTGGGTGAAAGGGAAACCAGCGCTCCTCTGTTTCCTTGAACTGGATAATCACACAGATGATCGAACCCCCATCAGGCCTTGAATAAAACATGGAACAAAGTGATGATTACTGCTCTCAAATAATAGTTAAATTTATCTCTTTGTGTCCCCTGTGGTCCTCAGAGCATCCTTTGGGCAGTGAGATGAAAATGAGAGGAGTGAAAGTCTGTTGTTTCCTTTTTTTTGGATGAGAAGCTGACTATCATTTGCTGACTTTTAATGCTCCGTGTTGTATATACCTGTTTGGTTGTTTTTAAACCCAGCCTGAATAGGATTTGAAATTTTTAAAAGTCTTCAATAGGATTTTTTAGCGTCATGGGAATATTCCATAAGGAATATTGGAATATTTCCTTCTCTTTGCAATGGACAAATTTATTTCAGTAGACATAGATTGGACCACAAACTGCTTGTAAATTCTTGGGGATTGGGAATAAAACTCAGCTGAAAATAAACATCAGCATCAGGAGTAGTATCGTGCAGAAGGATGGGGAAGTGTCCTTGTCTGGTTTTGGCAGGAGAGAGGAGAAGAGTTTGGCTGGAGGAGATCCAGAGAGTTGTAAGGAGAATGACTGGAGATCTAAAAATCCCTGGTCTGAACAAACCTGAGCTGTTTGGCTCTAGATGGGAGAAGAGCAAGGCAAAAAATCTATCTTCAGGTGCCTAAAAGGGAAGGGCGTGATTGCTCTCTGTGAACACAGTGGGAAGAGCAAGACGACACACTCCTAAAATTGTAGAGAAAAAATTCAGATTAAATATTGGGCAAAATTAGGGCAGCACTTTCCCTGAAAGTAACAACAGGATTTGATGGTCTGAAGAGCTTGTGGAGCATCAGTTGTTGGAGGTTAAAATGGCTTGGAAATATCTTTCTGATATTTCTTGATGGTCATTGTTGCATGAGGAAGATGCAGTTTATTCCCCTGCAGTGGGAGTTGTCTCGCTGCTGTCCTGTGCTCCCGTCCCTCCTGGCCTGGAGTGGTGAGGCTGGAGAGGGTTGTTTTGGGTCTAAAATAAGCAAGAGATGAGAAACGATCTTCTGTGGCTTAAATTTTCAGGCACTTAAAAAGATTGAAGTGACTAAACATAATGTAAGTGTGCATGCCTCCCTACAAAAGCAGATGTTGCCTAGAAATATTTTATGCTCTTTGGTTCTGAAATTGAATGTTATGGACATTACATTGTACAACTTGCCTCCCTCAGTGGTGAAGCTTTTCCAGGACTCTGGTTCACTTGAGTTGGAAGAGACAGAGAGGGGAGTGAATGATGTTGCCTTTAGTACAGCCATTTCTCTTGAAAGAAATATCAGTGAAGTCGAGTTCCCAGCTCTGTAAATACTGGAGAAATAAAAACAGCCACTTTAGAGATCCTGAATGGTAACTCGTCAGTCCTTTAATTGTACCTTGGGAATGGTAACTTTTTAAAATCAGTGTTCCACAAGCAGCAGAGGCTGCAGGGCCAGACAGTCTCTGCTGGGCAGTGTCAGAAGGTCTCACGTGTCTGAGAAGTTTCCTTCAGGTCCACGTGGACACCTCAGGAAGATGCCAATCTCTGCCAAAGCTGGGGTCTTGCAAAGTGCCTTCACAGCTCAGCTATTTCTTAGTTCTGAGAACGGCAAGAAAAGGTGAAGCATCCCTCAAAGCATCCCCTTTGGAGACTGATGGGCAGGAGAATTGTTTTTGTCTTTTTCTGTATCATTTTATTCTTCCTCAGCCCAACCTCTGTCTGGAAAGAGAGGTGAGCTTGGGGCTGCTTTGTCTGCTTGTGTGAGTCTCAGGTTGAACCAGGCTTTGCTCTTCAAGGAGGCTTTATTCTGGGACAGCCTAGTTCCCTTTTCAGTCACGTAAAAAAAAAAAAAATCCCAAAAGAGAGCAAGAAGATCTGTTAAGATTCCAAAAGAGAGCTAACAGCTGTTAAAAAAAAAAAAAATCTGAGGTGGGGTTGTCAGGTAAAAGGAAAACAGAACAATCTCTATTTTTGAGCCTTTGCAGTGGATTTGATTTTGAAATGTTCCATCTGTCAGTGGATCTCACACAGGGGTGCTGCCGGGGGGCTGGAGTTTCTCTCTCCCCTTTCATGAGCCCACTGGTCCAGCTGGTTCAGACACTGCAGTGTTAAACCTCCAGGTATGGTAAGGTGGCTTACTGTGTGTGTTGAATTTGCTATTTGGGGAAGATATTCTCCATTCTGGAACTGTTTGCAGGTTTTGAGCTGCTCAGTCAAGCCTTGGGAAGCTGTCAGGACAGCAGTGGGATGGTAATGATGGCTGTGGTTCTGGCAGACGATGCAAATAACTGAGACAGAAGGACCTCAGTGTATCTTGGCTGTTGGATGCTGGGATTTTAATATCTGAAAGAAGTTAGGGAGAAAAGCATGCCTTGGCTGTCCTTGTTGCTGTTCCAGTTTCAGTGATAAGCAGCTGAGCTGTTTGCATGTTCTGCTCCGAGGAAACCCCAGTCCCTGCCCCCTCGCCCCGGCTCTCTCTGTGTTATTCTTCTTGAAGCAGCAATTCCAGGGAATTCAAGGAGGAGCTGCCAGGGTAATCATGGCTCATGGTGCCAAATTTGCAGGGGCTTTACTCCATATTTCAGAACGAGGTTTTGGGAGGCTCAGATTTATCTCTGCCTCCAGCTTAAGTTTCTATTTAAGCCACCTTTAATTTCTAGAAGCGCGAAGCTGTTCTGACTGCTGTGATCAAGGTCACTCTTTAATTTAGGTACTCCAAGGAATGCAAAATCTTGTTTGGTAAAGTCTTAGGCATATACTGAATCCCTAAAGGAGTGTGTGAAGGATATTAAATGTACCATGGCAGAGGGAGAGGAGCAGCACAGTTCCAGGAGGAGGAATGGCAGATAAGCAGTGGGGCCATACTGTTATCACTCGGTTTGGGAGGTGCTGGGGTTGTGCAAGTCGATATAGGACATTTACACAAATTTCTGGAATAAAAACCCCCTTCATCAGCAGTCTAGTATTTGTTTCTTATTATATGTTAAATTTTTTCTGGCATAGCAAAGTTTGTCACCTGTTATGTCAAGGTCTCGGCATTCGACGCTGGGATCTTTCCAAGTGTGCTGAAACCTAATTGGTTAGGGGTAAGCTTTCCCTTCATTTTAGGGGAGGAAAGAAAGAAAAGCGAGGAAAAAAGAAAAAGCTGTGGCATCTAGCAGGCATTTAAAGCATTTTTTCTTGTTCTCTCAAGTCTTGTGATTTGCCAGACTTAGGCCTCCTGATTTCCCCCCTCTGGTTCTGGGCTTGCTTTGCTTTTCCTGTGAATTAAATTGGGAAAATAGCATACAGCAAATAATGTGTAACAAATAACATAGAGCAGCCAGCACTGCAGGTCCGGGGAAAGCTTTCTCCAAGCACAGCTCTGCAGCAGGGAGTGTCAGGACCCCTGAATGCTCAGTGAGGGAAAATCTTTGTGTCCTTCTACCCTTGTCCAATTGCTTTGCCATTATTATTATTATTCTCTTTTCTTTTTAAATCCTGCTAAATTTGGTCTGTGAAATTACAGCCTGAGTGGAAATTTCTTGTCTGCAGGATGTTGGATGGGTTCGGGGAGCCGTTTCCTGAGTTGCAATGCATCTGTGCCAGTTATTTGGTGAAATCTCTCTGTGCCACTTACTTATTTAATCCGAGAAACTCAACATTTGTGTGCAAAGCATATGGTCAACCTGAGAAGCAGATCAGTAGGGCTCTGGCAGGGAACTTTAGGGATTGGAGCTGGCTTAAGCACAGGGACACTTCACAGAATTATAGAATCACAGAATGGTTTGGGTTGGAAGGGACCTTAAAGATCACATAGTTCCAGCCCTCATGCCGTTGGGCATGGGACACTTGGGACATGCTGCTGGGAGAGGAGGACCTGTCACTGCTCGGGCAGGAGCAACAAACAAGTTTAAATTTTCCTTTACTTGGGCAGTCACAACCTAATTTTCCTGGTTTTCATCCTTGTTACAAGCTCTGGCTCACCTTTCTCCAGGATGACTCTGTTTTTCAATATGCTGTTTTCTCCCCTGGTCTGAACTTAATCCCAGAAACCCACTTGGCTGGTTATCTCTTTAGACAGTAAAGTTTAGAAATTAGGAAATACATGGAGCTGGCTCTGCTGCTTCTCCCACAGTGAGGGAGCAGGGATTGGATGGCAGTGGGGGGAAATGAAGGGGAGAAGAAAGGCCACAGCTACAAGCAGAGCTGCACGTTATATTTAGCTGCTGCTGTGGCTGTGGCAATCAGGGTGCTGCGGTTGCTGCTCTAAATATGTTCTGGCCAGTTGAGGTTTCCAGCCCTGTAATGGACCAAGGCCACAGGGCAGCAGTGTCACTGGTTTGCAGCACAGTGCAGCTGGGGAATTGCTTTCACTGGGTTGAGGGCTTGGTGATTAATTCAGCAAACTTGGTTAACTTCTGATAAATAATGCCTTTACTAATAATGCCTTTACTAATTTAGAGGAGGGGGAAAAAACCCAAAGATGGGTGTTTAGGGTGCTTCAGTGGGGATGTACTGTGGGAGCATGGCAGGGTGGACACCTCGAACTGATCAGTGTTTTGTTTTTGCTTTTAGCCTTTACTAACCGAGGGCTGCCTTCTCCTTCAGGGATGTAGCAGTAATTTTTGGTGTAATGTCTTCTCTTCCAGCCCTGAATCCTGGTGCTGAATCCTGAGGCAACTGCAGGCACTTTAAAGATGTGGGTGAGCACAGAGGAGGGGCAGGAGAACGACAGGCTCAGGACGTGGTCCCTCGTGCAGGTAGGACACTGCTGTCACCTCGGGCACTGTGTGTGATGTGGACCTTTGTGTCCTGTGCAGCCTGGACAGGGAAATGTGGTTCCAGTGTGTCACCGAGATCTCTGTGCAGGCTGTTGGAGCCTGATGGCTGAAGGAGTGATCGTGCAGAGATTGGCTCCATTGCTTTGAGAACAGGGCTTGCTCTGTGGTCAGATCCAGCTTGGCTTATGCTTCCAGGTGTCCCTGAGAAGGGGGCAATTTTTATTTTCTTTGCTTTTGGATATCACTCCTTGAACAAAACAGAGTTCAGATAGCATGTGTGTTTGTACTTTTCTCCTGGCTGGCTCCTCTGTGCGCTAGTCGCTGATTTACTTTATTTCCATATAACTTAATAAATATCCATCTGTCCCATGGTGTGGATGAGGGGTCAGGAGAGCGATGCTTTTTCCCTTTGGATTCTGTGGATGGAAGAAGTGTGCTTGGAAATAACACTCCAGTTTTCCATTACACCGTTCCAGGCATTTGAAGAAGAAATTGGGTCTCCTAGCAGAGCCAAGCCATTTTATTTGTACAAAAAGTAAGCTCCATGGTTGAACATTAGTAAGCAGACTGGCGGGGAATTTGTTCACCCAATTCATGGTGTGTGATAAATGACAGTGTCCCTGTGGAAATGGGGATTTTTCAAACCCTAGAGTGGTTTCTACACAGCTTGTGCCACATCTGGAGACTGCTTGTTTCTAGACTTTATTAAATAATAAGCATTGGGAGTACAGTGACTGGACTGATGCTGTTTGCTGCAGCTTTCCTGACACACTTCCAGTTCTGCATCCTGTTAAACTGGTAAGAATAAACTTAGGCACCCTGCTGAAGCATGTGATGTGCTGGGATCCACGTGCACCGTCAGCCCCCTGAGAGCTGTCCTCCTTGATGTTCCCTCCATTAATTGCATCTGGGTGGGTCCTCAATATCTTATGGCAGTAATTGTGCAAATGCAATGAACATTGTGGCTCTCTGGTTGTCTGGCTATTATAAACAGAGAATTTTGCAGGAGGAAGAGGGTGAAGCTTTTGTAGCTTCACTCTGCCTTTGTAAACAGAGTTGGTCTCTTAGGAGGGAAAGAAAGTAGGGAGAAGGGCATTACATTTTATAGCCCTTGGAATCTGCCACGGAAATACAGCAATAATGGATGTGGATGGTTTGTGTGGAAGGTGTCTGGGTAAATAAGAAGAATTCCTTTGTGTTCCATCTGCAGAAAAAGACATTGTTCATTACTGAAGCACCCAGAGATGGATTGTGGCCTTGCAGCAAAGTGTGCTGTCCTCCGTGCAAGCACACAGTCCTGTGTTAGCCCACAAAGGCTTTTCAGTATCTTCTGAGGGAGCTTTAAGAACCAAACTGAGGATCTTTGCTGCAGAAATTGGCCCCTTTCTCTCTGCTCCTCCTTTTTCCCCCACCCTCCTGTGGTGTCCTCTCCCTCCCAATCCATTTGTTTTTAAAACGATTGTGCCATTGTGTGCATCAATACGCGCGTTGCCTGTCTTGTTTGTCTCTTGGCCTGAAAGTGCAAAGCAAATCTGTTTATGGTTTTGGTGAGCTAATTCTTCCCCACCCTAGCTTTTTAAATAGACTCTTTCTTTACCAAGCTTGCAGAGCTTGCAGGATGTATTGAAGTAATGGGAAAAATATGTTGTGTGTTAACCTTCCTTTTTTGTAAAACTTTATTTACAAGACCCTATTCCTGGCAGTGCATCTGGGAAGTGAATATCTGGATGCTGGAGAAAGCAGAAGACTTTGAAATAGCCAAACGGGCGTTTAATGCATTCGGGGAGGAAATGTTTTGAGTTTTCCACATTCAGCGCTTGCATTGTGAAGCAAAGTCTAGTGAGCTGTGCTCTGTTGTCCCTTTAATTATTTATCTTCTCCTGCAAATCCCAGTTTCTAGGCTTGGCTGTCTGTTACCTTCAAACAGGCTCCCCCAAGGCAGCTGCTGACCCAGACCTTCCAGCTGAAGGTAAGAGCAGCAAGGAATGCTCTTGGCCTGTAAATAGTGCCTTGGGTTAAGGGCTTGGTATGTCACTGGTGTGTTGGAAATGTTATTTTTGCCTCTTGATTTCATCCTTCCTGCGAATCAATCTCAGACCTGTCTGTTTAGGTTAGCAGCCTCCTCTGCATCCTTGTGAGAGTTGCAGAGCTCTGCGTGCAGCGTTTTCACTGGGGTGTTCTGGCTGCTGGAGGCAGAGCTCAGCTCTGCCGTGGGAGCNGTTAGGGAAGACAGGACCCGTGGTGGGAAAAACATGAGGTGCTTTCACAAAACTGGGTGCCCTGTGTGAAGCTGCAGCACTGGACTGCTCCTCGCTGGGGTTTATGGTGTGGAGTGACAGCAAGGACTTCTGGTGAGTAGCCTTTAATCAGAAAAGGGCTGGGGCAGGGTTATCCCACTCTTCCACCCAGAGCCTCTGCTCTGCCAGTGAAGAACAGATAGGGAAAAGATTTCATTTCCTCACCTTGAGAGGTAAATTTTTCACAAGAGTTTCGTTCACCTGCAAATCTGCAACAGAGCTCAAAGCAAAGAATTCCCCACACAAAGGCTTTGCAAAACAGGATTGTCCTTTGTCCATGTAATTTGGTAGCACGTGGGGTTTCTTTCTGTTACAGAGTCTTAGAAGAAGCTCTCTCTCTTTCTTCCTTTTCTCTCTGTGTTAAGCTGGCAGTGTTGGTGCTCTCTAGGAAGGTGATGGCTGGGGGCTGGCACTGCCCAGTGCCCCTCAGTCCCCAGGCAGGGGCTGCAACCCTGAGCATGGAGCTGTGAAACCTCTCTTACCTCCCCTTTTCCTATCTCCCCAGTCAGGATGTGCAACCATAAAGTTTCCCAATTTGCAGATCAGATGGAGTTTTCCAGATGCCCTCGCATCCTTTTCCCTCATTCCTCCCTTCCTACTCTGACTTCTTACTGACCTATTTGCTCAGGACATGTATACAATATCAGTGTTACAAATTAAATTGCTGGTACTCAGAAAGGTGAGGCCATTAGATGCCTCAATGCTGCATAAACCTCTTGGCTACCCACAACTAACAGTTGTGACTCCTGGCCCTCACACTGCTTTTTGTGAAAGGCAAATTCCATCCTGCGTGCCCCTTTCCAGACCTATTGCCCAACACTTCCACTATTTGTCATCAGCTGAAAGGGATCTGAGCACTGCAGATACCCACAGGTATGGTTTGACTGCTGTGTTACAAACCACATCTGTGTATCAGGAGGGTTTGGGTTTGCTGTTCCTCTTTGCAGGGCTTTTCCCCATGCTGGGATTTGGGATGTGCAGTGGTGCTGCAGTGGCTCTGCTGTTCCTCTGGTGAGGTGAGCACTGGGCTCCAACAGCAGGAGACTTCCAGGAGCAGCCAGGTTGGATGTTCTGGACATTCCTTGAACCAGCCCTGTCTGGCAGGGGTGCCCTGAGGCTCTGGAAGGCTCCAGTGAGGGCTGTGTCCAGTCTCTGTGAATGGACTGGGGCATGCTTGACCAGGTTTTCTTTATGAAGGGAAAGAACTGTGCCTGTGGCCTGTGAAAGTCTGGATAAAGTCCATTCTGTTGTTTTGTACCAACACAGACTGGTGACACATCAGGTTCAAGGAGAGGCCTGCTGCACAGAGAGAGGCTTTGGGGTGTCAGGCTCGGAGCTAAGGCTGCAATATTCTGTGTGGTCAGAGGTATTTGTGAAAGATGACGCAAATCCAAGGTGAAATGATGAGTTCTTACTCACCACCCTTCAAACTGTGGACTGGAGGCCACCCTTCAAAACAAAATGATTCACTGCAGAGGAAAAACAGCTTCTTATTTCCCAGCTTGATCTGGAGCCTTGTAATCGCTTTGGTGGTTCAGCTTTCTGCAGCACTGAAGAGTTGTCTGTTCCAGCACACTGAGCATGCTGCAAGTTTTATTTTATTTCCAAAACAGCCCTTAAAGCATGTTGGGCTATAAGGGAAACTTGTAATAATTCCCTCTGCCAGCATAATTCAATGGCAGTGCAAAATAGGAGGGTGTCTGACTTAAGGTGACCCATTAAAGGGTGATTTCTGATAAATAACCAGACTGGGGACTCACAAGTCCTGAGTTCAATTACAGACTTTGCTATAAGCTTCCTGTGACCTTGGACGAGTTATTTAAAATTGCTTTGTGCCTCATTTCCCTTTCTGTAGCACACTGGTGACAGCATTTCCCTTCCAGCCAGGAGCTGTGTCAGTGGGAAGGTGTCCATACCCTTTTCCATAGCTGCTGTGTGAAGATCCTGGATGGACTAGGAAGCATGACCATCTCCTGGGCCTCTCTTCTGTTTTCCTGGGGAAAACAGAACAGGATGATCCATTTAAAGG
>VYZR01053408.1:0-13844 GCA_013400675.1 Oxylabes madagascariensis | reverse complement strand
GATGATAATAGATATTGAGTGCAAGTCACAAAAGAAAGCTCCACAGCTGAGCTTGATGCAAGGAGTGCAACATTAGGAAAGGTTTATGAAAAAGCACAAATTTTGCAGAATCTTGTTTAGTTCCTCTTTCAGTCTCTGATTCTGGATTTCAGGGAAGAGGTGACCACACACAACCAGCAGAGGTTCCTCCTGGTGATACCTCTGTGAGGACTTAGCAATCCCGAGACACGGCAGGGAGCGTTGGGCAACACGTTTGTGTTTCATGTGCCTTTCCTATGAGTCACAGCTCCTTTTGTCACCAGAGCATCCCATCCCATCTCATCTCAGCGCTCACTTTCTGAGAATTGAGTTGACTCATCACTCCTAGGTTTCTTTTCCCTTGCAGATTCTCCTTCCCTTCACCTGATGCCAGTCCTGCTTTATTCCTTGGCACCACTGTGGTGCATTTATGCATTTGCAGAGCACAAATGTACCATTGGAACAGAGTCCTACACAGAGGTAGGAGAAAGAGGTAGGCTGGAGTGGCACCATTCCTGGAAGACCAGCAGGGGATGGAAAATGTCCATGAATTCACTGCTGTTTCCAGGCAGACTAAATTTTACCTATGTTCTCGTGCCTAATGTTATCCACAAGATATTCTGGACCTTCAGAGTTGCCAAACCAATAGGAAACTAAAGCTGGAGTAGGAGAATTAGATGGAATACAGCTGTTGGAGGCCACGTGTGTCTGTGCCTTCACAGCCATGGAACTTACTGATGCAACCATGGCTGTTTTTATGTTCTGACAATTCTGAAAACATGCAGCAAAATATTTGTGAAAAACTTCTGAGTGCATTGAAAAAAACCTGTCTTTAAAAAGCATGTGAACTGAAAAGCTGTCAGTTCCTTCTGGGTTTGAATGGGAAATTGAATTTAATTTTTGTTAATTTAATTGATTTTGTTAATTTTTTTTGAGCTTGAAATTAAAAGTGATGTTTTTAATTGTTAATGAAAAATGCAGACATTTCCTCCTGAAAACTTGAAAACTAAACATTTAAATGTTTTGTAGTTTGAACATCGATTTTGCAGCAACTTACACAGAGCTGAGGAACATTTTGTTTGATGAGAAACAAGAGTTTGGTGAAATCTTTCCTTTAACTCCTTGAGCAGCTCTAGGCATCAGTCTTGTCTCTTCTCCCTGCCTGAATATACAGAAATACTACCAAAGACAGGACATGGGTTCACTCTAGACAAGGGCTGTAAAATTATTTGGTCCTAAGATGACCTGTACAAATAGAAGAAAAGTGTCATCATCTCTGTTACTTGGAATTTTTAACATTTTAAGGGGTTATAATGTGAAAGTGTCCATAGTGCTGCCAGGAAGGAAAAGGGTCTGAGGAAAAAAGGGAATCAGTGTGCCCTGAATTACCTGGGACAGCCTGACATTCCTGAGAAGTGCAGTTAAAGTGTTGGAAGCAAGGTTAATACTTGGACCTCTACTTGGAAGCGGGCCAGTAGAAAAGATATAAATGGCCACACGGAGTGGAAGGTGAACAATTAACATTTCTTTAGAGCAAGGAGGCTGCTGGTCCTTCTCCAGGAACTCAGGGTCAAGTCCAGGTTCACGCTCACTGTCAGGCTGTACCTCACCGTGTAAGTCATCTGGAGAAGTCATTCCCTGAAACAATTTGCCATTCACCTAGGATGACCCACAGATGTCCTGGGATGTCCAAGAAGGCAAAATTTTTTCTTTAATAAGAGCAAAGAGGCACTGTACCAAGAGAAGCATGTTTGGTGTGTGTGATTCTCGTGTGCAATTCATATGTGATCTGTTAAAACCATGAAATATGGGAAAAAATGAACCTGTGTGTCTGGAAAGCAGAGAATCAGTGTCTGACAGACCTCGGTTGTGACTTGCACAATAGAGAATTTCAGCTGTGGTGCATCTGTGGTGGATCTCAACTCCCAGTGCTCTACTGGGTTTTTTTAAATTTTTTTTTCACTTCACACAAAAATGGGGGTTCTTTTCCGTTCATAGATTGAGGAAAACTTCTCTTGGAAAGCGTGGTATCACATAGTTTAAAGAAAGGGTTTCTTTAACACCTTTCCCACTCCTTTTTCCTGCTTAATGTTTTATCTGACTTCGGTATCATAAAGATCCTGTGACTACCATCTTTTGATTATACCTACTACAGAATGCAAGCTCTCATCATGATGTGATAATATTTGGCAAGTGGTGACTTGGAAGGGTGCAGTTTTGAGTAAATAAAAAAAAAATTCTGGGCAAGATTCAGCCTTCAGGATAGCAGAGCTGTCTCTCTGCAGTGGTTATAGTGACAAATGTAAAACATTTGTACAAAGGGAATAGATTACTCACCAGCTGTTGTTATAAGCCTTTCACATTATTTAATGACCAGAGTGAGCTTTAGGCAGCCAAGCAGGAGACTGTATGGCCCCTAAGTGCCTCTTACAGCCTTGTAAAACCAGGGCACGATCTTACCCTCTCTTATCTCTAATGCTACTTGTGAAACAAAACACACTGGTATTTGGCTTGCTAACCATAGATGCAAACCACTGCAGAGCTTAAGGGTGTTTCATTAGAACTCCATTAAAAATGAACGACCAATTAAAAAAAATAATCAGAATCCACAGAGCAAAGCATCACAATATGAAACTACCCAGTCCCCTTTGCCTTTCCCATGAATACGTGTGTTTTGCACTCAATTTGTGACCCTTGCAACTTTTGGGAGTGGCAGAGTACTTTAACTGATTCATCCATGTATTTAAACAGAGTTTTAAAACCCTGCACAGATCCGGGCACAGGCTTGTGAAAGAGAGATCGCAGAGGCTTGGCCTCGTGGTGTTTGGTTCTGCTTCTAGGTGCTATTTTATCCATTGCTGCAGCTGGCTGTTCCTCCTGTAACAGCCAGGCCCTCCAGACCCTGTGCCTGGGAGAGCTCATGAGTTGCCAGGCTGGCCAGAGATTGTGTCTGGCAGAATGTTTGTACGGGGTTGGAGGGAAAGGCAGAGCCTGTGCAGTGCTACCAAAAGCTGCTGGAAATGTGAGACCTGGCGGGAGCCTCACGCCCTTTATGATCCAAGGGATGGTGGTTCTGAAGTGACAGTCAGCTTGATAGTGGTTTTAAAGTGTTTTCCTTTACAAGTGACAAGTCTGGTGGATATCTAGAGCAAACTCTAAGAGAATCTAAGACAGATAAATTCTGGAAGTTTGGCTTGGGGTTTTTTTCACTCAAGATTATTAAGGCGATTGTGAGGGTGATTAAATCTGAAAGCTTCTCTGATCTGTATTAGCACCACTTACTAGTGAGATATCTGCATGTAGCTGCCAAAGATAGGTCAATACCAGGGTGACTAAAAGGAAAATAGACAATTGCAAAGATCTGTTGTAAGACCAGCAAAGACTTTTGGGAGTCTACACTCAAGAAAAAGAAAAAATGCCGGTGAGATGCTGTACATGGTGTCGTTGGGACCTCGAGGAAGCAAGTGGCAGCAAGCTGAAGTCATAAGAGAACCAAATTCAGAGCAATGGTTTGATACAGCACCCATGTTCAGCACAGGGAAGTGCAGCCTTGCTCATTCAAGAGCCTTGAAATAATTAAAGTTTCTTGCCTCAGTAAGCTCCACTTTCACAGACTGTCTCAGTCACAAAGCATGTCATTGGCAGAGAGAAGGGGCCATATTCTGCAAACATTTACAATTACTCTGCTCTCCTGAGCTGTCTTTGGAAAGCAGGTAAACACCAAAGTTCATAAGCATTTGTAGTGTTAGGTTCTTGGCATGGAGTGACTGAAACCATTTGCTTTTTAACTGTCTGTGTTTCATCAAGGTGAGCTGAGAATTCAGGATCTCAAAATACTTGGCAAGCAGATAACTTCAGCATCTTTGGGCATAAACTGACTCAAATATGCTGAAAACCTGCTTTAGTTTGATCTTTGGTCTCTAAGGTGCTATTTGTTTATGCATAGACAAACCCAGAGTTTGAAATTAAAAAGTTGGTTGCACGAAGAGAAAACCTTGGGATTATGGTGCCTGCGTCTGTTAGCGCTGTATTTAACTGGTGCTTGGCCTTTTTAATTTCCATTTCCCTGGTTTGGGGAGCTGTTGCTGGGGGAAGGAGCAGGATGTGCTGTGAGCTCGCTGGGCCGGGGGCTCGTGCCGGTGGCCGAACGCGCCGGCTTTGCACGGCACTGCTGATGAAGTGATCGTGTGCTGCTGGCTCTGAAGTGAAAACAATCACTCTGAAATCTCAGGGCTTCCTTGGAAATGTAAAAAAATGGGGTGGGAGCATAAGTTAATTGTGCTTTTACACACTGTTATACTTGTCAGTGTGCCAGGCTCTACATTTCTTCCAAGGGCGAAATGAAAACTCCAAATTCATGTGGTTATGAAACAATTTCAGTATGAGCACTCAGCAAAGAATTATAAAGTGGGAAAGACACAGTCCTGTGTCACAGCTGGTTGAGAAGGGTCTGCACTGATCAAGGCTTCTTCCAGCTTGGAGGAGCCTTTTGGAAGTGTATTGAGACCATTCTGTGTCTGTATGTTGAATGTATATGAGGTCCTACATAAAAGCTGATCTGTTATGACATTTCCTTGATCAGGAGATGAGGCAGCTGGCAGAAGGCAGCACCAGTCATTCCAAGAAATCTCGTTTCTCTGCAGCTGGAGATTTAGGATATCAATCTGTTTTGCCCTGATTTACACCACAAAAAATTCGTACATTGGAAATTGGGAATGGCAAGAAATTGTGGGCACTGCAGGGGACTTCTAGAGAGATAATGATTGCAGTGGGAGACTAAACAAGGACCAAACACCATTTTCTCTCCTGCAGTAGTAGAGCCTGAGGTACCTGAAGTCCTTTGTAAGCTAAGCTGGGAGCAGCCCCTCTTAGTTTTAGTCCTGAAACGGAGGAAGTGAAGCACCATTTTAAAATCACAGTATCAACCTTTGTGATTTTGTTGTGAACCTCATGTGCTTCAAGGAGTCTTAATTTCCAAGGTCAGTGCTGATTTGCATCACCAAGAAGGGAGAACAGTCTCAAATTAGTATCTCATTGGACAAACAGCATTTTGCTCATTTTTGTTATTTGAGTCAAGGGAGAAAAAAATGCAGAAGGAGGGGGTCAAAATACCCCGAGGCTAAATCCAAACTGGAGCAAATCCATATTAAAAAAAAAAAGAGTGTTCTTGAAATTAGCACATGCAAATCTACTCTTTTAGCTACATAAAACCTTAAAGCTGTGTTGTAGCCCAGCTCTCACTTGGATTCTTAACTCTCATTGATAACACCATGTGCTAATTCAGGCACCCAGGTTTCCGTGTACTGTTCTTACCATGAAGAACAGTTGGTCTTGAGGGAAAACATTTACATAGATGACAGCTATTTTCAGGGAAATGAAAAGTACTGGGTGGAAAAGGAGGTTTTGACATTGTGTGAAATATGGGGTTTACACACAGTAGTTTTTGCTATGTGTATATAAATTGGTGATTTACCATATATTGATTCACACACCATTTGTAAGTGTCTAATTTATTTATTTATAGAGATGTATGGAAACCATGGTTTGAAAAGCAGTTTGCATAACATCTGGTATGTCAACAATGTAACCTTTCAATTTACTTGTTGGCAAAAATGTCAATATAATGAACCTGAACTCAGCATTGGTTTACACAAATTTCCTGGCAGACAAAGCAGTACTG
This sequence comes from Oxylabes madagascariensis, assembly GCA_013400675.1. Lineage (NCBI taxonomy): Eukaryota > Metazoa > Chordata > Aves > Passeriformes > Timaliidae > Oxylabes > Oxylabes madagascariensis. The sequence goes on along the minus strand of VYZR01053408.1, from coordinate 8,146 downwards.
ATTTGCATGTCAGTGTAAGTGACATGTGCCCTCCAGTTTTGAGTAGTTTACACAGCTAAGAGGGATAGAAAGGGTAGAGCACAGGGCTGGTTCCTCACATAATTAGGCTGGCAGGCAAATCTTGTGTATTTGTGTGGTGTGAAACATTTAATCTCATTTTGACTTCTGATTTTCAGAAGCTGTCTTTGCATTTTCACTGAATCTGCTTTTTTTTTTCCTTCCTTTCTTTTTTTTTTTTTTTTTGATACACAGGAAAAAGATAAGAGAAAAAAGACCTGAAATCGGTATCAAGTACTTTCACAATTTAAATATATTCTACAAAGTTTTTGTATTAGGATGTGATAGAGGAATCCAGTGGACTCCTAAATGCTCTTACTAATATGCCAACAGGAATGACAGCAATAATATATTGTTTACACCTTTTATATTACTGCCTGTACAAGACAGATCACAGAAATCACATCCCTTTTTTTTCTTTTTTTTTCACTCTGACTCACTGCCTGACAATTTTGAAGCAGAAAAATAAGAAGTGCTGTTGATAGTGAACAGTAAATACAGAATAGTAAAGAACCTTGCTTAAGTGTGGAATCAAAGTTCATGGATGATACTGGGTGTTCCTCTTTATTTTAGGGAGTGCAGTCCTGCCCAGAGAAGCCATTGCCCAGCTCCTCCCAACACATTGCCTGTGTGAAAAGGCAGGAGACATGGTCTCAGGAAAGTGATCTCCTTCCTCCTCTCCTGCCCTGGCTCTCCACCCGAAGGTCTGCTTTGAGATTTGAATTTCCATCAAGCTACCAAAAAAACAAACAACAACAACAAAAAAAAAAAAGGTGGAAGAGGGAAGGAGACAGTTACTTAAGCACTTGGAGTGTGATTTTTCTTCTTCCTCCTTTCTTTTGTGTTTAGTTTTACAGCACCAGATGCTATCTGCTTCCCATTGTTCTGCCCACACTATCCGGTTTGGATCTGGATTGGGGGCTGTGTGTGACAGGGAGAGGGTCACAGGGAAAACTTTGTGCATCTGTTATTATCTGATAGCTTAAAAAAAAAATTAAACCATATTATGGGCCCACACTCAAAGCTAAGAAAAGGAAACTTTACCAGCTTTTCCACAGATTGATTTCATTTTTTTTTTTTTTTTTTTTGCAAAAGATTTCTGGTATCTCGATGAATACACAGCCTGAGCCAATGCCAGCTGCTTGTAAGAGCTTCTAAGGTTTTTTCGATCATTCTATTCTAGTCGCTACATACATTTTCTATTTGTCCATCATTAATATTTCCTTTATACAGTTAAAAAAGTACTGTAAATTGATATTTTACTTTCATTCCAGTTGGCCAAACTCCATCGTGGGAGCCTGCAGCTCATGCAGTGGCCCCGGGTGAGATGTGAGCCCCTGCAGCTCCGGGGTGGAAGTTGCTGCTGGAGCAGAGCTGTCCCTGACTCCCTCACACCCAGGTTTTAGTTAAGGAAACACAGGCAGAACGGATCTGCCGTGACATCCAACAGGGATCTGCACGCAAGACTTGCAGTGGGACACCTTTTCTCTGCAATCTAGCCACATCATGAGATACTCACAGATTTCATGGGATTTGATGAAATGACTTTTTAAAAAATATTTTATTTAAAAATTTCATTATTAACTCTTTGTGTGACACTCCTGATTATAACCCTGTTTAGGCAGAGTTTTTTATTAATACATGACAAGCTTTAAGGAAACGCGCTTTTTTGGCTGGAGCTTTTTAACAAAATGAACAAATTCAGTGTCTTATCCAGTGGATTAGATGCACCTGAAAGATATATGAGAGAACCTCTAAAAAAGTTATCAGGAACAAAGGGAATGCTGGAGAATATTGGGCAGGGCAAGGCAGATCAGGATAAGGCAGACAAAAATTTATTCATTGATACAGAGGTAATACAAGATCACTAATTACACAAAGGTAACACAGCTAAGGGCTTCATTGACTGTCGGGGATTATTTTAATGTACCTAATAACAAAACCTCTATAAATATCTTAATGGCACTGAATTTTTTATATCTATTTATTTATTTGCATGGGACTCCTGCAGAGTTTTCCCTCCAGCTGTGTCGACTCAGGACCCCATCTAGCTGGGACTCTGTAGCATTCCAGACAACACAGCATTATTTAGAGTCCTAGGCACACTTCCCACCACATAAAAATCAAACTGAGTTCTCACAGGTCATGTGGCTGGCCTGGCTGGTACAGTCCTCAGAAGGTCTTTCCTCTTTCTCCCTTTTGTGGGGCATTTGCTCTTTCTTTTCATGATTTGTATTGGAAAATGAAGACACAACAGAGCTGAAGCTGAAATCCCATCAATTTTTTTTTGCTATGTAGCCAAAACCTGCTCAGCCCTCTTTCCCTCTCCTGTATTTCCCCTGAAATGTTAACTTTCTCTGCTCCCTGTTTATACACATGGAGGCAACACATTCGATTGCAAAACCAAAAGCACACGATTGCATCTCCAAACCTTCAGCACATACAAGTGGCCTCCTCCCCCTGACCTCTCATTTCTCAGTTTTAGATTAAATTCCAGATTTCAGTTTCTCAACTTCAGACTCCTGGAAGGACATGAAGCCCCTGAGCCTTTGAAAGATCTGCGCCACTTGACCACTCTTCTTAATTTTAGTGCTTGTTTATCTTTCCTACTTTTTCGTGCTGTGGACTATTAACAAGGCAAGAAAGTGCTTCTCAGGCCACGCAAACTCTGTCATATCTGCTGAGCTCTCCTGATGCACAGGCAGCAATCGTCCACGTGTGCACACCAGATGGGTTTTTGGTGGACACTGAGCCCCAAAGTATTCAAAGCCCATCAGCACATGCTCATCCATGGAGAACAGAGCTGCTTGCCTTTACACTTCCAGCAATGCATGAAGGCTGAAAGCAAAGCCACTGATTAATGTGCATTTGCAAGGAAAAGCCCAGTAGCCACCTCCAAACACCCTGAGAGACTCCTTGTGCCGTAAAGGAAAGGGGATAGACTAGGGAAGAGTTTGATTTGACTGGGAGTGAGGTGGGAAAGAGAAAAAGAGAATGACAACAAGAACGACAACAAGAACAACACACAGCAGTATAGGGCAACAGCTCAAAGAGGCTCACACAGGGTTGAGCTTCATTTTAAGGTTCTGATTTATCTGAGTTGAGCATGGCATCAGCTGAAATTCAGAATGAAAGTAGGACACAAGCTTAATTGCAAAACCAGCTGAAACCACAGGATGCAGTCACAGAAAATTCTCACTCGTTTGAGGCTGGCATAGGGTTTCACCGAGCTTCAGCAGGAGGTTTTGGGGGCCCCAAAATAGATTCAGGGAGTTAAAATGCAGTTCCTTTCCCAAATTCAGCCCTGGCCTAGCAGAAGTAGAGAAGGGGACGATTAGAGAGTATCCACAGGAGTAGGAGTGACTGCTGGCTGGCGTATTCCTTGTCCTCCTGACAAGGTGAGATTTGTAGGGGTTATGTTGTAACCGTTGGTGTAAACAGACATAGTCATCCTAAAATACCTCTCTCCAACCCCGTGGCCATGAGTGACACAGAAAACCCAAGGTCAACAGCTGTTTCTCCTGCGAGAAAAGTGAACCAAGAACCTCAGAGCTGCGGAGCCCGGCCAGCCACAGCTCTCACACTGCCCTTCTAATTGTCAACTGCCGATGGCCGATTCCTGGAAATAACCAGGGAGAGGGAGCTCTGTGCCTAGCATCAACACACTTGTGGTTTCACTGAAAAGCCAACACGACAGCTCGAAGCCAGCCATTCCAGCAGCATCGCTCCTTCGCCTGACACTGTCTCTCTGCTGCTCCCTCAGAGAATATTTTCTGCTACAGACATTTATCCCACTTCGGATTTCACTCCTCCTGCCACTGTTCTGGTTTTGTCTAGAAAGGCAGACTTTGTCTGGCTCTCAGCAGCCTGAAGTGTGTTTTTTCCTATACTGGATGCAGACAGGAATCCTGTTGGACGGGCTGAGGGTCAGGAAGGAGTTGCACAGAGGGGCTCCCTGACATGGGTGCTCACCCCGAGCTGTCAGGGGGTCCCTCCACCTTGCTGTGACTCCCTCTTTGCCATAGGGGACAGAGGTGCAGGGGAGGAGCTGCAGAGTTTTTAGTTCTCCACGGTGTTTTGGAAAGCAAAAACTATTTGAGATAGGGGAGTTGTTGCCTTCAGCTCTAAACTGTGCTTTCCCTGGTTATCCAAAAGGCACAGGAACTTTGTGAGGCCTGATCCTGTGCACACTGGGGGAAGCTGAGGGTCTGAAGCAAAGCCTGTTTATTCCAGAACAGCAGCTCCTGCTAAGCTGAGTGGGGTTTTGGGCAGCAGAGATGTGAATCCCATTTCTTGGATAGGTGAGCCGTTGAAACATGCAGGATTTTCTGCTGCCTTTGGCATTTGGAGTTAATGGGTGTGAAACTTCTTTTCACTTCTGCTTTTCGTGTGCATGCTTGGTGCGATGCACTTATGGTGTGGAGTTTTGCAATCAGGAGATTTCCCCATCAAGTTTGGGTTTGTTTCTCTGATTTTACAAGGGATGAACAGGCTATCACTTCAGGGCAAAGCAGACAACTAGGGCAGGGAAATCCAAGAAAAATACTATCTGAATACTATTTGTGTTGCAAGCACATGTAGGCGTTTATTATTTCTGAGCTCTCTCGTCAGTCAGACATTGAACAATCGTGACATCTGTTGTAAGTTACTGTCCCCCAGAGTCGTTTCACACAGTTTGGAGTTTGCTTGTTCAAATCCACCACAAATAAAGCCCAGAATTATCTCCCTGTCCCCACAAAGGCAAGTGGGAACCTCCTGGGGAAATGCTGCAGACTGCAAGGAGGTGGAGAGGTTTAGTAGAGGAGGCTGTTTGGGTCCTCTCTGCCTTACCACGGGTTGAGCAGTGAGCCCCTCAGCTCACACCATCAGAGGGATCCCCCTGAGGTCCGCAGGAGATGAGACAATGGTAATTTCACAAAAACAAAGACCAAGTGCAAAAGCCGACCTGCAGCTCCAAACTCTGAGCCATCACGCTGTGCTGCACTGGGGATCCCTGTGTTGGTGTTCACAGGTTTGCACCTTGTTGATGCCTCCCACACTGCTGCTGGGAGCTGGGAGGGCCAGAGCCAAGTCAGCTTTCCCTTTCAGCCCATCTGCCTGTATCGGGGAAGAAATACTGTCTGTTTGTTTAGGTGAGATATTAGTCTGCCCCCGGAGCTCCAGGTCACTGTAAATGTAACACAAGCCCTATTTCCTGTTAGGAAAGGGGAAAAAATATGCCTGTGAATTGTCTCTGATGTGCTGCCAGCTGTCAGGGAAGATTCAATTTGGTGGAGAACTACTGTGCTCTTAAAGAGCTGCACCAGTGACGGAGATTTAGGGCAGCTACTCCTTCCAGAAATGGGAGACTTGTCTGATTTCCACAAAACCAGGGTTGTGACTGGTAGCCAGGCATGAGTGGCTTGGGGGGGGGAGGCTGAAGCAGTGGCTTAGGTTAATAGGACCATGTTGGGACTAGAAGGGGACACCTGTGCATGGCTGAAGAAGAGCTGGACAGAGATTTGGGGTGAGGCTGGCACGTGCTGGGGTAAAGCTTTCTGTCAGTGCTTCACTATGGTAAAAGAAAAATGGTGTTTTTTTGCCACCTAGCCAAAAAAAAAAAAGTCAGACCAAAGGAGACATGAATTTGTTCTGTATGTGTGATGCACACGTGTGTTCACTGCTAATCCCATAAAGCAAATATGTGACCTGTGGAATGACCCAAAGCTGCTACAATAAATAATGCTATAGATCCCTCATGCACTTGGCTTTCTTCTGAATTTTCTGTATCAAGGCCAATTTCTGCTGAAGTCTAAGCAGCCATGTATAGACAGGTAAACTGCAGCCACTCATTTGGCCTCTCTTACAGCAGAAACCACCCTCGCCCTTCCAAAATGGGCAAAAAAATGGGTTTCCCTCTTTTTTCATTATGCTTATTGCAAAGAGTAGTATTTCAATTTAGGCCTGGATAAAGGTGCAGTGTACTTAGGTAAAGCTGATGTTTTTACATCATGTTGCTGGCCCTACTCTGTAGGCCTTGCCTCCAAAAACATTCCAAAGTTCACCCCCCAAACTTTCCTGTGGCAAAGAAATACAAAAAAAGCCTAGGGACTGTGTCCTGTGAAATTGCCCGGATGTTAACTGGATATCAGAGGTGCTTTGCAACCTGGCATTCTCCACGTATCCATGTGCCTGTTTGTTCCCTTCCACACAAGAGAGCATCTAAATCATGTTAGCCTTAGTGACAGAGTAATTGTTAACCAAAAACTGTATCATCCACAAAAATAACCCTAAAGAGATTTGATTTTTATTCAGCTTACTACTGCAGCAAACAATAGCTTGGTTGGCAGGAGACCAGGAGAAATGCAGGGAAGCAATTTTAAGAAATATAAAGGCGTATTTTTTTTTTACAATTTTGGTTCCCTCTCCTAGTTTTACAAAGCTAGTGGGGCAGCTGGGTGGGCGTGAGCTGGTGGCCAGCACTGCTTGTCTCCCCAGTGCTTGCAGGTAGCAGCTCCCTGTGGGCTCTATCTCCCAATCTCTGGGCTCTCTCCCTGGTGCTGTCTGGGGATCTCTGAATCAGCCAGGGCACGCCCAGCATCAGCAAAATTATCCTCCCTGCGGTCCTTGGAAATGGGGTAACTCCTGTGCTGCAGTCCAGGCTCCCAGGCAATCCGTGGAGATGGAACATGTTCTCCCAGCCGTTTTTAAAACCCATCCAGGTTTTTCCCGGAGCGCCGGAGCTCGGCATGGCGGGTGAGCCCATCGGCCGCTGGGTTGCAGTGCAGTTGTACACACTTCCAGGGCTGCCCCATGGGGACATTCCCAGCCCTTCCACTTTGTCCAGAGCTTCCTTCTTCTATGGAAAATGCACAGACTGGTCCTGGTATAAACACAGATTTTTGTTCTGCTTCTTTTACTGTGCCTCTGTGTTTCAGAGTTATGCCGTTGGAGCAAAAATTAAAAAATGCAGTGTCTTACTCCATGAAAAGCTGCTTAGCAGAGACATGGGGTCAAAAGGCAGTGCTGCAGCCCAAACCAAGGCCTGTGGCTTCCCCATCAGCTGCTGCAAGCCCTGCATGGGGCCAGTCTCTCTCCCGGGCCCTTTCTCAAACACTTGCTGAGCCCATCCTTGGCTCCTGATGGAGATGATTAGTTGGTGACTTTTCTCCTGTTCCTTCAGCCTTTCTCTGGATGCCTCCTCCCTGCATTAGGCTCCTCCTGCTTTCCCTCTTTGCATCTCTGCAGCCATAAACATTAGTAACAAATAATAACTATATACATATTTTATATTTGTATACTGACGTTTAGGGAAATAAGTGATTTGTAGTTTTGCACTAAATGAAGGTAGGAGGATATTGACAAGAAGCATGTTGGGATAGCCCCCTCTTTCCATCTCCCTTGCCTGTATTCTGAAATTTCCTTTAGAGACTGCTTCTTTTTTCCAGTCATCCTAAATCCTATTAATCATTTTTTTAAAATTATTTTAGTCAATTGAAAAAAAAAAAAAGAAGCCATTATTGCTAAGGAAGTTTGAGATCTACTTAGAAAGAGTAAAATGGATTTAATCTGGTTCTTGTGTGATAAATACATTTTAAGCTTCTTGGTCTGTCTGCACCAAAGATGTCAAAATGTAATCCTTTAAAATCAACGTGATAGATCCTTTAATACACTTTCTAGTCTACTGCTCTAAATTGCTTCCTACATTTAAAAATGTATATTCACAGGAGACCAGTATTGTTGAGGACATAGGTGGGCATATCTGAAATACCCAGGCAAAAAGTGTCTGCTACTGCAGTGTCTTGAACTGTTGGGAAGGAGAGCTATTACTCACTAAATCTAGTATCCAGTTCCTGGGGAAAAGGTATTTTCTCCTGAAAACACCTGCAGGGTGAAGTTTATTCCCCTTTTGTCAATCTGAGCAGCAAAGTAAGGATGCTATAATAAATGATGGCAGGGGCTGAAAGAGATGTAGGAGGACAGAAAAGAAATCATTAATCCACTGCACCAACTCTGCTAATAGCCAGCAGATACCAGACTGCCAGCACATCTCTTTTATCTGTAGGTTTATCTCCTCTTGGGCACTGTTTGTTTTATTTGGGGTTTTTTG
>VYZR01053400.1:0-19368 GCA_013400675.1 Oxylabes madagascariensis | reverse complement strand
ATTAGAAAGCGAGATAAAGGAGAGAAAAGACAAGAGAGGCCCCGCCGGGCGGGGCGCCGTGAGGGGAGCGCGCGCGTCCCGCCCAGGTAAAAGGACGGACCCCCTGGCTCCCCCTTGCCCGTTTATTTAACTGTGTTTCGGGTAATTACTGCGTTTTGCAGTGTGTTTCTGGGGAGCACCCTGTGCTCCTCAGGGCCTCGCTGAGCACTGACTGGTGAAGGGGATGCGCAGTGCTGGGCTAACAGCTGTGTATAATCTTCCTCCTTCTCCTCCTCCTCCAGAGGTGTCTGCCACTCTTACATCCAGCACTGATAAACACATGGAAATCCTAATCAGGAAACAGAATAAACATGCAAACAGCACCCTGAAAGAGGAGAACCTCACCCCAAGGGTTGCGTTGGTCGGTGCCATATTGTTCCTGTGGAGAGTTCAAAGTAATGCATCATTTATTGGGTTTTATCTGGGTTAGTTCATAAATAAATTGCCAGGACCAGTCACAAAGTCAGTATTTGCATGTGGAGACAGAAATATTTCTTCAGATACTTGTTAAAAGGCTTTTGCTTGTTGAATGCTTATGTGGCTTTTTGAGAATCTGTATTTTTTTTCCATCGCTATTCGCACCATTTTGTAAAGGTATTGAGGTCATCTTTGTGCTTGAGGTTTTTCTTAGCAGCGTTATCCACAGCTCCATATGCTTTAGCCAACACTCACAGATCTCTAAAGCCAATGGTCTGCTTTTGAAAATGACAGTTGTGGAAGTGTTTTGTTGCACCATTCCATCCATGTTCTGCTTTGTGGAGCTGAACGTGATAATTCTGGATGTGTGTAGGCAGCAAAGCTTCTGGCTTTGGTAAAGCACTTAATTTTTGGAGAATGTTTGTTCTCTGAAGGAGAGGTTGGTATCTCACCTGTTCTTGAGCTTGTCTTCAAGTAGAAGTCCCTGATTTTTGTAACCAAAACTCCTGAGCTTGACCTTTACAACTTTCTTCCAATATGTGCGTTACCATCTAAATTATTATTTTTATGTGTTTTTCTTTGACAGAGGGTTTTAGGAAGAATCTGATGGTGAGGAGAGGCTAAGGAGAAGACTCAGGATGACGACAACGGTAGCGACAGATTATGACAATATTGAAATCCAACAGCAGTACAGCGATGTCAACAACCGCTGGGATGTCGACGACTGGGACAATGAGAACAGTTCTGCTCGGCTGTTTGAGCGCTCCCGCATCAAGGCCCTGGCTGGTAAGCACTGACCTCGGAGTTGGAAAAAAAAAAAGATAGGTAACAAAGCTCACTTCAAAATACCTCCATCTGGAAGCGTGCAAAACATCTCACTAGTCCTGGAAAGGTGGAATGTGGTAGGTGGAGGTAGTTGTCGTGTAGTAATGAATGATGGGACTATACATTCTTTCTGCTGAATTCCACTGTCCTCAGCAGAGAAATGAAACTGGATTGGATCTTTCCTCATTTGAAATGAGATTGCGTTTTATTATTGCGTATTAAAGGCAATATATTAACCATATTTGTTTCTAGAGCAAAGAGATTATGTCATGTCCTCTCAGCTCTGAGTCACTGCCCTGCAAAGCAATTTTTATGCGTTCTGTAAATGATTTCCTGACTTTTATGGTAGCATGCCCACATTTCTGACCTCTGAACAAAATGCCTTGGCATTGTGGGACAGGCTTAGAAAACTGCTCAAAACTATGCTGAGCATTCTGCTGGTGAAATCTGAGCTCCAGGGATGGTTTTAAACCTGACACTTCATAAGATGTTGAGACAGGTTTATTGAATCAGGTGCACTGAGACAAAGGTATTACCTGTTCCATTTGTGATTCCGATGGGGCTGGGTCCGGAGTGCAGCGTGCCCTTTCTACTCTCCTTTCCGGCCATGGGGATGCATTAGATGCTGAACACGTGTCAGGCGTAGGCCAGGATCAGGTGTGGAGCTCAGCAACAGGGAAATGAAGTAGTTCATGCAGGTAGGCAGAGAGCAGATCACATAACTCTTCCTGGGGATAGTAATACTATTGACTTAATGGAACTGCCCACTGAGAGGGGATGTGTGTTAAATTTTGCTGCCTTCAATTACAGCAGTTCCCATCACAGTGTGCATTTGGAATGACAGGGAGAATACTTTACCTGGCAGGGCTGTGCTGAATGGGGTGAGAAACAGCTTGCTGGTACCTATGGTGATAGATAAATGAATCTCAGCTTGGGCTGCTTTATTTTAATAGTTTACTCTTGTTTGAGGAAGAAACTGTGTTTTACTCCTGCCACGTTAGTGGTTGTAGGTTGTATCCTGTTCCTTGGGTAGAAAATGCTTTTAGTACACAGCTCATGAGCCGTGTTTGGGTCCCAGATCTCGCCTTACTGCGGCTGCTTGTTCCACTTACTTTTATAGCAAGCAGAACCCACCTGAGTAATGAATAATAAACATGAAACTCTTATTTCAAGGAGAAGTAATGTAAGGAAAGTACTTGAATTATTTAGCTAGCCTAAAACGCATACCAATGTCAAAGCAAATAATTTTGCTGAAGATCCGATTCAGACATTTAAACATTTTCCCACAGTATGGTGTATTTATTTTTCTTCTGAATAAGCATTACTCATAGTTATTTTAATTCGATACATTTCCATACCTATAATTCTCTACAGTTGGTGCTGAGAATGCTGTGTGCTGCCAAAACTTGGCTTAGCATCCTGCATTGCTGCAGCACTGCTTGAAAGCTTAATCATGGTGCAGGAAGAGAGGAGTGAGGAGAGGTTTGTATTTCAAATCCGAGGTTATGGTTAAAGGCTGAGCTGTGATACTCCTGGCACTGTTCAACATATGTTTTCAGGTGTGCTGTCTGGTGGGTATCCTTCCCTTGCATCTCCCCAGAAAGGCGCTGGCAGGTTTTTAAAAGCTGCAGCCTGGAGCTGGGCTGGCAGTAATCCCTGTCATTGTCCTCTTTCAGTGGAGACAGGCCCTTTCTGGAAAGGTGTGCTCTGATTCATCTGCATGTCACACTGGACTGGCACAAAGGACTGGGCACAATGACCACTGGGTGAAAGCCTAGTGCACACACAGCCAACTGGGGGACGTCAGGAGGTCCTTCTGGTCTCTGCGACCCGTGCATTTGACTGTCTGTTGCACCATCACTTTCCTCTGGGTGAACTTCACTGCTCTCTGAAGCAGAAGTAGTTGTGAGCCACCTTTGGGATCTGGATTTACTGAACAACACTCAGTTGTTCAGTAAATGAGCAACTTGGGTGAGCACTGGCTCTTTGTGGGCATGAGCACCCTTCCCACATCTCCAGGACTGGGCATCTTCTGTCGATAACATTTCTCTCTCTAGAGGTCATGGATGGGTTGTATCTCAAGACTGCCTGTGGCTGTCCCCTTGCAGTATGTCAGTGACAAGATACAACAAAAGAGTATCAATGTCTTGCAGTCTGTGAAATGCTCATGCATCATTATGCCCATGTCCCAATATGAAACGTTTCAAAAGAACACACCAAGCACTGGTTCCTTAAATTTTATCACCAAGATGCACGCTGCTGTATTCCAAAGTAGAACAGCCGTGGGCATGTTACACTGCCTGACTAATGGCTCTGTACTCTCTGCGGGTGCAGGCATCTTCTTACCATACTCCTTCACTAGCTATGAAGTGCCTCTTTGGCAGAGCTTCCATCTCGTGTTCATTCTACTTTACTGTAATTGAAGTGAAATTTACTTCCTTTTAGGTAAAGTAAGGTAAAGAGTGAGGAAATAAGAAGTGAGGTTTGTAGCCAGAGTCTGATACTCCACTGTAGGAAGAGTCCTGATGGCCCCACATTCCATCAGGATGTTGAAATGTTTAAACAGCAAAGGCAGGAGGTGATGGTCAGAATAATCTGTGATTGGAACAGTGTCCTGAAGGAAAGCTCAGGTAAAGCAGGTACGATATAAGAATAATAATAAAAAACCAATGTTGTTAGTACAGCAGCTCGTAATCAATGTTATTAAAGTGGTCTGTGTACCATGAAAACCAGAATGCAAAGGGTTGTTTTGGTTTAAAACCAAGAAATCATCTGGGAACTCAACCTTCAATCAGAATCCAGATTTGGAAGGATATGCAACCAGATTGGTTGCCATTCATGTTGAACTAACTCTGCAACTGATATGAGAAGGTAACTGATCCCGTCTTTGCCAAGTAAGGTATCCCACTGTAGGAAATCATCTTTCACCTGTCCTTGTTCTCAGTGGTTCTTTGGAAGGTCTTGCTGGAAGACCAGGTAATTCTACCTGCTCTGTAGGAGCCAAAAAGATATCATGTTTGTGCAAGATTCTTCATTCACAAATCCTCAAGGATTAGATTTCATCTATCTAGGACCATTAGCTAACAGGATTTGTTGTCCAGCTCCTTGGTGCATGAAGCTCTTGCAAAAACCTTAAGAAACAGTTCAGTTGTTTAGCAGAATTTTTCACACTCAGCCTTTGAGCTGTGAGGTTCAGGTGTGCCATGCTTGCCCGCTCAGGTGCTGTTTTCAGGTAGCGTGAGAGTTGTCACCTCCAAAACTTTCCATTTCTTCAGTTAGCCAATTCAATATTAAACTTGGCTCCAGTTACTCGCTTTTCTGCTCATTTGTATTTTGCCCTTTTATCCTCTGGGTTCATCCAAGTGACCAGAAGGTCTGTGACTCAGCTCTCTGGCCCATGAATTAAAACCAGTTTCAAAGTTTATGAAATGAGAGGAGTTTCCTAGTGTGGGCAGGAGTGCATTCCTTTTCCCGCTTCACCCAAGTGGCTGTGCGTAGTTCAGGGCACTCACTGGTGTTGCACGATGTGGAGTTCATGAGCCTTACAGGGCAAGCCAGGAGGCTGCATTTGTCGTGCAGCTTTCCTTAGTTGCCCAAAACAGGCTTGTCATTCTTGCCAGTAACTTAAATTCTCCCAGCAACAAAGAGGGGAAAAAGCATTGAAATTGTTCCTGAAGTTACACTATTGAATTTTTTTTTTTTTTTAATATAGTGGAATAGCCATTATATAAGGTTAAAAAAATTAGAGAAAACTTCCAGTGGCAAAGTTCTGCGTACCTTAATGTGGGGCTAATTAGCGCCCTGTGGCCCTGATACTTGACCCCCCACAGCTCAGGTGTAAAAAGTAAGCAAAACAGCCCCACAAAGGAGTGAAAAGGAAGATTCTGCTTCTAGTACTCTCCAGGTATCACACACCTACCTGGCCCTGCTGTTGAGCATCTCTCTCACAGAAAAATTTCTGTTTCACTCTGAGCGTACAGAATGAAGTTTCAGGTGTCAAACTGATAAAAAAGGGCAAAGTACAACGATTTAGAGCTTAAGAGAATAAACTTTGGATTTATTCTTGGCTTTGAAAGAGCATACTGAGAATAAGCTCTTGCAGAGTGTTTCCTGACTATCCTGCACCTGAGCTGTCCAGAACTTACTAATTTTAATAGCAGCAAGTGGTAAGGAAGGAGAGCTCAGCATTATAGTGATGCTCATAAATCAACTTGAAAGGGCATGTGAAGGATTCACTTGAGACTAAATAGAAATAAAAACCTTAAAGCAGTGAAATCTGCTCTGCACTTGTGTGGCAGAGCTGGTTATCAGCCCATGGGTTTGTTTAGAGCTACAGGCCTAATGCAGGTGTACCCAGATGAGCATGAAAGGGCTTATTTTGAAAAATCTTGTTTTGCCCAGATAAAAGTTGATGGAATTATTTCAACAAAGGCTTTTCCAAATATTGACCTCACCATATGTTTTCCTTCTGGATTTCACTTTCGGAACAATTTCTTTTGCCGTTTCTAACCTTCCCAGAGTCCGCAGGGGCAGGTGTTAGGAGCAGCAGTGTCATTTGGTGTGTTGTGTGTCATGCAGGCGTGAAGGGAAGGAGCAGGGCAGTGGAGAGGCTGCTGTACTGCCACATGTCACCTGTGGTGCTGGCTGGGATTCCTGATGCACACTGTGCTCTTATCAGAGAGCAAGGAAAAGCTCAGCCCATCTGTCACTGTGCATTAATGCGTTGGCTTTTAAAGTTGCCGTGGAGAACTGTTGTTAAAGCAGATAGCAAAAACCAGACGATAAATAATACTTCATTCTTAGTGGGTTTATTTTTAAAGATTATCAGTAGACTGACCCAAAAAGAAGAGCCAGTATGTCTGTGAAACAAAATAACTTGCAAGTAGAAGCAAAAGATGTATTCGGTGATCGGAAATGTAGCTTAGTACACAGGTCATTTGTATCTTACTGCTGTAACAATGTGATTTTTGGTTTCTGTTGGGCATGGTCTGGGGATTTGCCCTCTCTTTAGAATCAAAGAAGTAATGTTGCAAACTACAGGGAGGTGTAAGTCTGGCTTTTAGTAGTTTGATTAGATCCCTGGTCCCGTGTAGCCTCTTGAATAGAGAGCCAAGCTGCTGAAAAGAAGTCCTGCTGAATGTACCTTAGGAATTGTCTGGAACTGTGCGTGCTTGTCTGCTCTGTGGACAGGATTTATGAGTACTTAGTAACTGGCTGGTGCATGACAGTGGTTACATCCTGGTGAATGACTGTAATCTGGCACGCATTGTTCAGGCAGGATGAGCTGGGGCTGGAAAAATAGGCTTTTTGTTTCTTTGGGGACGGAGCAGGATAGGAGCAGTTCTGGCAGCCCCACTCTGGAAAGTCTGAGTGCTGCCGTCATTTTACATCTCCACTGAAATCCTTTCAGGACTAAGCACTGGACACGTATACAGAAGAGCCCAGCATCTTGCCAGCATGAGCCTGTGTTGATTGATCCCTGGATCTTTGAATTCCTGTGCATTGAGTTCCTGGGCTGGAATACAGGTCCATATCTGCTTCTCACAGTTCCTTGAGGAGAGCTCCAGGCATACGCCAGTCTTTATGCATAAAGGACTCTGTGCTTGGACAGCAATGAAGTAATTTAACAAAATAAGGTACAGGAGAATTCTGTGCTCTAGTTAAGCTTAAATATAAAAAGCCATCTGTACCCAGAGGAAGCCAATGGAAAGCTGATATATGTGTGCTGGCTCTGTGTGCATAGGTGTATTTGCCTTTGGGATATTACCCGTGAAATGTGCACGGGGATAATCCTGCAGCAGGTCAATCTGCGTGGCCATACCTGGGCATTTCAGTACTGTGGCACTACACCGACTTCCAGAGTGAACTCCCTTACTCACACTGGTTTTAGGTGGGAGCTGTGCCTTCATTCCCAGAGCAGCACAGCACACTGCTCTCCTGTCTACTGCAGTTTTCCTCATCCATTCATCCCCATGGCATCAGTGAAGAGTAAGAGCACCAGGGGATGTGCCTTTGGCTGCCCCAAAACACTGAGCTGAGTGGGAGGGAGTGTTCAGCATCAGCAGGGCAGGAGTTGTGAAGGGGGGATAAAGAGCTCTGGCTGTAGCAGCTGCTCTGGGAAAGGAAAAATACTCCCTGGGAGACACCCTCCATGGAGTCAGTGAGAGTTGAGCCAGGCACTGTCTTAAGCCTGGGATAATATGCTGAAGTTGACAATTCAGAGGAGACCTCCCAGCCAGATTGTTACCTGGTATAAACTGGATTCTCCCCTGGCTTATCTGAGGCGACGCTGTCTTACACCAGCTGGGAACCTGACCAGAGGTGGCCCTTCCTGGGAAACCTGAAGACTGAAAAGGCTACAAATGTTCTTTCCTGCTGGAGTCAATGTTTTAGGGGTATTTAATACAGAGAAACCATGAGACCCTTCATTGAGATAATTAGATTGTTTTTAGATAATTTGCTGAATAATCTTAATGAAAAGGATTTCTTCTTTATAGAAACTACATACCAACATTGGCAATATATATATTTTTTTTTAATTATGACTTCTGTCAGGGGTGAGCTTAGCTGTGGATGAATTTCAAAACCTAGTCATGAGTCTGTAATTCAAAAGAAGTCTTTCCACAAAAATTGCGTATGCAGAAGAGAATGTTCTCATCTCATGTCTTTAGCATCTAACTAGCAATGTTTCTGTATTTATGTTATTTATTCAGCCAAATCTGCAATGTGCCTTGCATTTTTTCCTTCTATTTGTTGCTGGGATACTCCCTGAAAGCACTCCCTGAAAGCACTCTCTGAAGTATGAATAATGTCTAACAGAGCACACTGCAAAGTGAAATTCAGTGCAGGATTCAAACATGTTTACTAATTTCTGTTAACCTTGAAGCTCTTCTAATGGGGAAAGATTAGTGATGAAATCATTCCCTTGGATCAGAGCTTTGATTCTTATCTTGAGGTAATATCCTGGAGAGATACAAACCCAGATTGCCTGGAGATGAATTTCCTTGATGGGGAAGAGGCAAAAAGAACAGGAATAGGGATGAGAACCAGCCACGTAGAGAGGGTGATGAAAATCCACTTCTAAGTTCCACTTCTTTAGTTTCCAGCATTCTCCCTAACAGTTTTGAGCTCTTTTAGTGAGCAAGGCAATCACTACTATTTTTTTTGCCAACCACTTTGTGTATGTTGTATGAGGATTTTTTCGAGTTTGTCTTCCTTTATTAAGCCTTGAAGGCAGAGGGGTGTCAAGTGACAGTGTTTGTACATCCACTTGTACAATGTATTATTTTTTCAATACGTCATATAAAAATGAAGTCGGTTGCTCTGGAATAATAACTTCACAATTTGGACACAGTTAATACTTGTCAATTGATCACAAAGCTTTTTTGCAGGGAGAGGCAGTTTCCAGATGGGGACGTACTCTGGCTTGTGGAGATTTGTAAAGATCAGTGTATTCCACTGCTTGTTTTCACCCAATTTCCATTTTGCTCAAGAGTAGCAGGACCTTGAATTGTCATGCGTGAGTAATTATGGTGTAGCAACAGTGCATCTTCTGTGTTCCTGGTCAGACCGAAAAGAAAAAGAAAATGGTGCAAAAGGGAGAAAAAGGAGGGTGGGCATTTCTCTGTCTCTCTCCCATACATATAAGCATAGGTGCAATTCAGGTGGAAGAGAAAGGAGGGAGAGGCAATGACAGTAATCTCAGCTTCTGAAAAAGCAAAACAAAACTCATAAAAAATAATTTTCTGCATGAAAATGAAGAAGTGTTTTCATGACAAAATTTCACAGCCAGCAAGTGTGTTAAGTGTGTGCTTGTGCAGTGTGCTTGATTTGAACAGGCTTTGTAAGGGCTGTCCATCTATGTCAGGGAGCAAGCCAAGTGCATTTCATAGGCAACAAATAAAACCTGGGAATGTAGTTACAGCTTTTCTGGGGTGACTTCCCTGTGTTGGTGAGTTCATGGAGTATGGGAAGCAGTACAGGTTGAAATGCATACCAACAGAAACAGTCATTTCTTCCAAAATGTTCCACAAGTGCCTCCTATAGCTCTTCCCTGCTGGCCTTCCTGGCAGGTGTTCGACTCCAGCAATTAGCAAGGACATGCTGTTACAAAAGTCATGTCAACTTTCCTGTTAATCTGGGACTTGTGTAAACTGAAACCCGAAACCAGGTGGAACTGACCCAGTTTCAGTAATAAATTGATATTCTGGCCTGGTTTGTGAGAAAATTCTCAAAGGTTTTGGTCTCAGATGTCATAACCTAGAGATTCACCTGAAGCCCAAAGCTGGTTTGTACCCGAGACTTGGAGCAGAGCTGCTGGAAGGCCAGCCTGGACGTGGAAAAAGGAAAACATGTAAACAGACCCTTCTGTAATAAAAATCTCTGTCTCCTACTTCTAAGTGGGCCCCTTTTCCTTGCCTTTGGATTGCATTGGCTCTCCAAAGCCCACATGAGTCGCAGAGAATGTATCTGGAAGGGACTGGGAGGACCCCATGACAGGGTGGTTGCCGCTGACCTAAAATCCACTTTAAACAGAAACATTGAGATACTTTCTGCAATGGAAATGTTACTGAAGAGGAGAGCTCTTGGTTGGCTTGTATTCATTTCACCTCCTTGTGAGAGAGTTACCAAGTGTTGCAGGACATGGCAGCTTACAAACCGAAGGGCTCTGTTCCCTCCAATACCTGCCGCAGGGATTATGAGCTTGGCAGCTCATTTCTGCTTGGTGTGTGGGCTGCTGCTCCCTGCTTCCAGCATCTTAGATAAAAGACTGGAGGGAAACCAGCTAACTCTTCAGGATTCATGTTATGCAAATTGTCAAATAGGGTAAAAATAACTATTTCCTAGTAAGTTCTAGAACAATCCCCAGCAAAACCTATCTCTCATTTCTCCAATATATAAGGAAAGGTTTTGTTTTTACTGTGAGGATGGAGGCAAGTGTGATAATGAGTTTTCAGATCCTAACTGTAGCATTTAGGGGATGTGTAGAAACTTTACCCACCTTCAGGAGAGGAGCAAAATGTTACGTGATTTCTCTGGCATTTTAGTTTAATAAATCATCCTTTTTATCGTGTAATTTTTTTTTTCTAGTTAGCCACCAACTAGGGAATTTACAAGAGCAAGAAAGAGTAAAGAGAAAAGACAAGGGTGATGATTAACCAGGTTCCTAATTATTGTAAACTGTGTCTTAGAAACATTGATAATTAGGAATTTGAAAGTAATTTTGCTGGATCTAACATTAGCATCTTCCTTAGAAACCCTAGTTTTTTCCTTTGTGTCAGAACCCGTTCGCTTCAGCAGCATTTTTGAGAACCATGTAAAGACAGAGCCCAGGAGAGACCCTTTTGTGTTCTGGGGTTAGCAGCTGTTTCTAAATGTCACTTGTACATTCATAATATTACTGTAATCAACCTCTCATTCTCCTTGAGGCTTTGCAAAGCTCTGATCATGTCAAGTAGGACACTCTGCATTATGGCTAAGTGGATAATCACTTGTATTTTATTTACTCTGAACAAGTATGCAAGCCATCATCACCTGGCAGGTGCTATGAGACAGGGACAATTCAAACTGTGCCAGCAAAAGTTATTTCACAGTTAGGAGCAAAAAATTGAGAACAAAATTTGGAGGGTGAAAAAAAGTCCAGCACACCCCTCTCACCTCAATATTCTAAGCTTAATATA
This sequence comes from Oxylabes madagascariensis, assembly GCA_013400675.1. Classification (NCBI taxonomy): domain Eukaryota; kingdom Metazoa; phylum Chordata; class Aves; order Passeriformes; family Timaliidae; genus Oxylabes; species Oxylabes madagascariensis. The sequence goes on along the minus strand of VYZR01053400.1, from coordinate 8,407 downwards.
TGATCTGGCCCTTCTTTTCCTCCAGTGCTGTAATCAGTAATGAATTACACCATGGACAATTTCCAGCTGTGTTGATGTGATAAGTTGCACTTGGCCCAGTGCTCCAAAGCTATCTATGGCTTTAAAGCATTCAATCCCCTCCATAACATATTATCTAATTAGTGTTTTCCAGGGCTTAGTCAATTAAAGATAAACAGGGAAAATGAGTAGAACTGGGGTGTCACAAAGGGCTTTGTGCATGCAGAGCCTTGTGATCGATCCGGTGCACCGCCACATGGCAGCAGAAAACAGCTCAGGTTCACTCATTTGCAGTAAACAGCAGACCAATGGATTAGGCTTGGTGTGACTCACACAAAACGGGGAGCTGGCAGGATGCCCGTGTGGAAGCAGCCTTGCTACATACCGTGTAGCATTTCACAAACACAGACATGTCCCCATTTTGCTTTGCTCTTTCCGCTGAATTCCCACCAACCTGTTCAGCAGAGCCTTCAAGATGTACGGCAGCGCCCAGCAAAGCAGCAGGAAGGCCCTGGCAGCTGAGCTCAGCACCAGGGCCAGCCCCAGGAGCTGAACCGTCATCAGCAAAGTCTATCACATCTGCTGCTGGGGGGCACATTGTTCAGCCCAAATGCCAACCTGGATGGCAGCTCAAATGAGGTCAGATATTCACATGAAGTGCTGCTGACAGCACGTCAGAATCTGGTGTCTCTGTTTGTCAGACTTTGAACAAAATATGCTCAGTTCGAGCACAGGTTCTTCCCTTTTCCTTTAGCTTTCCCCCCTACACTCTGTGTAGCCTGCATCGCTCCATACCTGCTGCACTTCTTTCTCTTTAAGGTAGTGTTTAGTGCAACTGGGCAGGCCAGAACTGGGGGGGACAGAGAGCGGACCGGGACAAAAAAAAAATATCAAACCCCAAATTTTGTTCAGTATCTCTTGAAGCTTGCCAGCTTCAGTTGTCCCACAGGAGGCAAGCTGAAATGTAAATTTGTGTGTGTGGTGTTAATGTTTCATGAGGAGGTGGGTAAGGCCAGTCTGTCTTTTATATGGGCCTAAGCCAAATAATTACTTTTAGTTTTTAGTATTTCTTTTTGTAATAGTTTATTTTTTAGTATTTTTAATAATGACCATGTGCATTAGTGCGTTGTCTGCCAGAGGTTTTGGGAAAGCTTTCAGCTGGGGAAAAGTTCCCGACTTATGGCCTTCATGGTGTTAAAAATGCTCCTGTTTCCCTGTCAGTCACTTGGACTTTAGTTTTACCTTCTGAGCTCACATAGCAACACCTGTTTGCTCAAGGTGGGACAGAATGAGTTGATATGCCTGCAGGTAGGGCCTGGCTGCCTGCCTGCTCTTGAGGGGAAAGGTTTGCATTTAATTATAACGCAGGTCAGGCATGGCAGGCAAAAGCTGCTGTTGTTAGGAAGCTGCAGGAGAAATATCCGTGATGGAAATAAGCCTGTACTTGTGTGCTGGGCAAAACGCGCTCCTCCAGCTCAGCGGAATTCACCTTGCTGTGTTAACAGTTCAGCGGGATTCACCTTGCTATGCTAACAGTTCAGCTTACCCAGCTCTGCTCCTGGAAATTTGGGACCCTTTGGTATTTTGTGCTGCCCTTCTTCCCTGGAAACTCCATGGCCAGGGCTGGCATGTGGGTGCCTGTGTGCTGGAGGGACAGCTGGCTGCACAAAGATTATCAGGGGAGGGTTTAGCAGGAGCCACATCAGCCCATTGTTGTCTGGAGAGCAGCATCCTGCCTGCTGGGGCTGCAACTGCAGGTGCTTCCTCAGGTCATTCTGACGCCTTCCAGACATGTTTTTAGGGCATGAGCCTGCAGGGTCTGGTCCCCTACACAGCCACTTTCCTCCCTGATACTATAAAACCTGTCTGGCGCAGCTGAGGAGCCCTTCATGACCAAGTGTGAGTAGTGCTGAAGGGAATGAAGGCCAGCTTTCAGAGATATTTTAGGCCCTACTTGAGGTATGCTGTAGTACCAGGAGTCTAGTGTAAACACAGCTCTACTGAAATAAAGGGATGCACTGAAATACCTCAGTAAAAGCCCTTCTCTATCAATATAACTCTAGACTGGAGCTATGGTGGTGCTTTAAGTAAAACAGTATAGTTGAAAGCCATAAATATTTTAAATGCATTTATGACCTCAGGAGCAGCGTGCCAGACATTTTCAACAGTCCATATGTTTTTGGAAATGCCAGCTTCAGCTGAGAAGTGTCGACTTCCATCACTTCTCCCTAAACTGGACTTTGTGCACATTTGTTCTCTGGTGCGCTGGTAACGGCTGGTTGAATTTCCACCTTGCACTAAGCAGGACCTTGGGCTGCAATGAGTCAGGGGAGTGGGCTGAGCTTCTCCCACAGAAGTTGTCCTCACAGAAATTACTATATGACTTAAACCTTGTGAAATGATGGTATCAAAACAAAGGCAACATTTTGAAATGTTTAATGCAGGGATGGAGTGGGAGGAGGAAAGAACATGGATTCCAGTGGAAAGGAATTTGGAAATGCAAGAGAAGAAGAAAGGAGAAAACATTTGCGTGAACATTATCAGCAGTTTTAAAAATGAGCAGGCAAATGTTCTATACTGAGACTATGAATCTACCTTTTAGTTTTACTTGCAACTAAATGAGGGCTGGGAGCTCATGTCCCTGAGGGAAAACCGACATCCTGTATCTAATACCATCTGCAGGAACTGACTTCCAGGGCCAAACCCAGCTGCTGCTGCTGCTGCTGCGCACCTTTGTATTTCGGCAGGGTATTGAGGTGCCAGTCAGAGCTCGGCGAGGCATCCTTATTTACGTTAGAGCCCTCCCCCTCAGCGCGCAGCCCATTAATCTTGCAGTAATGCCCAACACACTGATAACTGGGCAAGGAGCCACATGCACAGGACATGTCAAAATCCTCAATATCGTCAAGTAACATAAACCGAAGTGACAGGAATTGGCCGTTTAAAGAACCTTTCGACAAAGCTTTCATTTGTTCCCGGTGTGCTGGAGCGTACATCTCCCCGCGTCCCCTCCTCGGCTGGTGCTAAATACTGAATGAGCGCTTCTGTGCGCACGCGGTGCTTCTGCAAGCCGACAGCCCCGCAGATAAATAAAGAAAAGTGCCCTCCTTTTCAAGCGATAGTAATCTGAGACTTTTCCGTTACATGAGGCTCCTAACAAAAGGTTGTAATTCCAGCAGCTTCACTCGGGAAGGTACCACCGTGCGCGGCGGCGGTGCCGGCGGCGCGGGCCCGGGGCAGCGGCTCCCGGGGCGCGGCGGAAGGACTCGCTGGGGCGTTGCGAGAGCCGGGCCGCTCTTCCCCTGCTCCGCCGCCCCTTCGCCCTTGGTACAGCCTTCCTTTCCTCCACCGTGCCGTATGGTAATCGAGTGACATCAGCCCGCGCCCGGGCGGCTGCTGTTTATATTACAAACCGGCAGAAAGGTCTGAGGTGTGCGCGGCTCCTGGGAGCGCCGGCCAGGGCGGCAGCGCGTGGCTCCATGCTGCCTTTACTTCGCCCTAAATCGCACGCTTGCTTTTATTTCACTTGGTTTCGCCGGAGCCAGACGAGCATTTGAACCAGATTCAAGCACTTGAGATTTGCCTGTTGGGGAACTGGGAAAAAAAAAACCTAAAAAACCAAAAAACCTCCCTCCTGGTGGCTTTAAGTTTGAATCCATTACAGAGAGCTTACCGCCAAGCCACACTGCTGGATTTTGAACCGAAGCTGTTATTTACTTAGGGCTCAGGGGGAAGCGTTTTCGCTAGGGACTGACGCCAAACTACTGGAGGAAGCTGGGATTTACCTGGATGTATGGTAAAGAAACTTGTGGTTCCTTTATGCTGCAGTTCATCGTATCCCTGCGCTACCTGTAAATGGAATTACAAAAATCAACCAGTATGCCCGGGCCGTTGTCCCCAGGATATGCAGCTCAGGTGCCGTATAACTATAACCAATTAGAAGGACGATTCAAGCAGTTACAAGGTAAGCCTGTGCGGGTTTTTTGGAGGTGTTGCCATGCTATGATCCTTGTAAACATGTTAGTCCGGGCTTATTCTCACTGCAGCAAGGTGTTAGCGAGAGAGGACAAAAGTGGTTCTGTGGNAGATAGTCCCAGAGCAGCTTGAGTACGGCAAAGTGCTGCCCTTCTGTGCATGTTTCTTAATTTACTCTGGTCTGTGCTGCAAGTGTGGTCTGTGGTTCCTGTCAGAGAGGGGGCAAGAGCCTGGTTAGTGCAAGGAATGTTCCTATTTGTTGGCTTAAGGAGGAAGGAAAAAAATTCTTTCATTCATAGCACTTGGTTTATCTTGTAAACTGGCTCACAGCAATGGCTGCACGTTGCATGTAATGAGGCAAAATGACAGCATCCTAAACACTGGGAACATGGAAATTCCTGGGACAAGGCATGGAAAATCCAGGCTCCAAACTTGCACACGAGGGAATAGTTTACAGGCTTTATCTTGGACATCCATCAGATCTTAGGTTGTGGTACTTGTGTTGGAAAGAACTAAGTTTGTGGCATGAAGAAAAACCTGGCTCATGCCTCTTTCTTTGCTGGTTTAGTTAGCAGCCTAAAGAAGGCAGATTTTATCATTTTCAGGGTCACTGCTTCAGGAATCCATTATCTGTGTGTTTACATCACACTGAAAGAGGAAAGCAGACCACATTGTTGAAAGCACAGAAAGTGAGTTTTCCCTTCAGTGGAATGCACTGACTTGACTTAAAAAAAAAAAAAGAGGTTAAAAAAAATCCAGTGCTCTCCCTAAAGTATTGCAATTTCCTCCAGCAGAAGAGACAAAGTGCATTAAATTCTGTGCAGTTTTGCAGCAGATCATCCAGTGGATGTTTACTCACATCGAAGGCTTGAAAATGAGTGCTGCCAGGGATCTTGTTCAGGGTGGAGCTTAGGTGCAGACAATGTTATAATTATGCACCAGATACCCCATGAAATGCTAAATAACCATACAAAATATCATGTGTGATGGAAAGGGAGTGGCTTAACTCTGCTGACACAGAAGAGATCTTTCCTCGGATTAGTGGCTCTTTGCTTGAGGAATGTCTACAAAGCCATTGTTTTGGGGTTGTAAGATTTTCAGAGGATTCTTGCTGGAAGGCTCTTGGTGTGAACAAGGAGTGTTCTGTGGTACTGGGCAAGGCTCAAGCCCAGCGAAGATGAGCTGAATATATGTAATTTTTTAAAACTACAGATTTATCACCAATTTTACCTCTTTCACAGTGGAGGTGTACAAACAAGTAAGAGCAAATGCATTTCAAATAATCAAATACTCCTTGATAATTGTTTCACCCCTCCTACTTCTGATAGGAGGGCTCTCTGGAGCAGCACCAGCGTTGGCACCACACAGATTACTCTAACCTCTGCTCATATCTTTCACACACCTCCTGAATTTATCCCTCTTTTCTTCACAGTTCCTACAGTTATCATGTGAATCCCCTGCTTTGCACTAGATTATGGCAAGGTACTGTTTAGATCCAGTGAATGCTGAGCTTCAAAAAAAAGCACTTGGGAGTATGTTGTTTTGTCTAAAATAACACAGAGCAAGTGCTCAGGCCATGTACAAAAAGAAGTCTGAATCAATAATGAGTAGAAGACAACTGTCTCTGATCTCCTCTTTCCTAAGATAGACAATACATGAGGTTTGACACTGCCAGTTTCACATGAGGAGAGGAGACAGCCTAATTCTGCCCCAAAATGCTACGGACACGGGTAACTCACATCATACATGGTTCATAGGCACTCCTATGTTTCACCTCTTTTAAATGCCTTGAAGTGATGATTGTAAGGAAACTCACATTCAACTTGATGATGGTTGTGGGGTAATTAATGCAGATTTTCTAGCCCAGTCCTGCTGGGCTGTGAAGCCAGTGCAGGTTGTGGGACTGCACTGGAGATACCAGACTGGCTCCTTCTGCTCCTGGAAGGGTCACCTGGCAGGGGATTGCAGCTCCCGTTTTGCTTGGTGGGCCAAAGAGAAGCAGGATGTGGTAGAAGGCATTTCTAGGAGTGAATCAAGACTGTCTTTGTGTAGAAAGAAGCCCTGAAGTCCAGTGTACAATAATCCAGGTGTTTAGCGTACCCAGTCCTTGTGCTCCTGAGAATGTCGGCACAGGTGTGGGGAGAAAAATGCTTTAGCAAGTTATGTTTCCTTTTTTAAGTTTCAGTAAGTTCCTACTATGCTTAGTTCACCCGGCCCTGGAATGATAAGTGAGCGATACTATCAGTGGTTGCTATCATCTTAAACCTAGGTGTGGAGTTTTGGTTTCTCATGGCCACTTGTGCAGTAGAAGGGGATCAGGTTGCACGGCTGCAGTTGCTCCCTGCAAGTAAAGACAGAACTCCAAAACTAGTTTGTGGGAAACACGTTGCCGTGGAGCTTTTCAGGTTCTGTCAGTGGAGAAAGTTTGTCCTGCTACATTGAGGAATTAAATGCAAATCAAACCAGATATGTTGTTGTTATAAAACGAAGGCTGTCACCCGTGCTATGTTAATGTGGCAGGATCCTGTGGATGGGCTGGGCACGGGTGTAGGAGCTGGCAGGAAGAGGTTAATGCAAGTCAGGAATTTGGAAGGAGATCCCTGCAGCTGTATCACCTTCCAGCGGGAAGGGCGCACAGGGAAGCAGCTATCATCACTGCTCCAGGGGCTCTTTCTCACCCAGTTAGCAGGACAGCGGTATTTATTAACATCTCTGGCATTCGGGAGCTTGGTGACTCTATCAGCTCCTGCCCTGTCATTGGAAAGTTGGGTCTCAGCTCCGGGGCTGTGCTCGAGGTGTGAGATTTCCAGTGGTAATTACAAATGTGAAATCTTGGGGGGTGGGGGTGAGCTAGATCGGCACTCCTGATAAGTACCGGAGGAAAGCCAGCTTTCAAAGGAGCTCTGCCGTGTGTCCTGCTATGTGGGACATTTCAGGTTTGGGCATTTTTGTAGTGCTGCCTTCCAGGCTGGGCACTGAGCATTTTAGTGGGAGCCTGGTGTGTTTTGGTGCTCAGGCTGCATGAGAGGAAGTGCCTTTTTTTTGAGCCGTGTTAGAAATAGTATGTTTGAAAAACTGCTCACTGGAATAAACTGTGGGAAAGGTAAGCTGCCTTTCCCATCAGAGGTGTCTAAGATCAGTTCTAAACTCTGTTTCATGGGGATGGATACAAGGCTGACTGTGGCTGCACAGCACTACCTGCACCAGGAAAGGCAATGCAACTGCATTTTGAGTGTTTGGGGCAAAGCCTCTCTCTCTGATAAAAGAGCTTTTCAGCAGGGGAGCTCCTTGGCTTGGAATCCTTTGATCTGCAATGACCCAAGGAGGTTTGGCATAAAAAGAGACACACACAGCTTCAGTTTTTAAGTGGTCACTGCTAATCAGCTTGATCATGTATGAATATATGTGTAGGCTGATTCCCATCCATGCTGCATTGCAGCAGGAAGATTTTCTTGGTTTTCTGTTCTCAAGCAGGGCTTTCCCACAGCTTCTGCTGCAAGAAAATCTTCCCCCAAATCCCTGTCTATGCTCAAGGTTAATCAGGGAGCTCCTGCTGCCGACAGAGCAGTTTGCAGGAGTTGCAGTGCTATCCTGCACTAGGGCAGAGATGCCCTCGGTGACACCAGGATCCTTGGAGTTCCTCCCGTGTGTGCCCTTTGAGCAGCCAGTTTCAGCAGTCGCCTTCCTGGTTGGGAGATTTACCTTGCGAAGGCTTTGAGTCTCCTGGGAGCAGTGACCTGCATAGCTCCAGGCGCTGATTACTGACCTGGGACACCCTACTTTGTCTACCAAATGGGTCACTGGCATTTCTTGTCATGGTAATTTCTGTTAAAGCTGAAATGCAGGGAGGCTGAATTTCATTCTGGATGAAATGTGTCTGGGTTACACGGATTTTTGGCTTAGCCCCCCCCCCGCCAATGTTCTCAGATCCACCAAAGGTGGAAATTCCTGTTCGTGTGGCAAATTCTGCTTGATTTTCTGGAGTCTGCAACACTCCAAAGCCTGAATGGGTCGCAGCATACTTCAGTCTTCTGGTTTGGGTGAACAAGCCGCATGGTTAGAAGCCCTGCCAGATTTGCAAGGAGTTTTAAAGGTATCCCAAACAGACTTAAATGTGCATTTCTGTGGTAGCTGGGCCTCTTTTCCTTTCAGTGCAAAGATCCCTGCAAACATATCCAAATCCTCATTCAGTTTTTAGGCAAAAATTTACCTTTTCTGGTCATGGGTTTTGGTACTTATGGAGATAGAGAAGGCAAGTTAAAGGAGCTAAGGGTAAGGTATTTCTGCTCATGTGGTCAGTGTTGATACAGGTCAAAAGTAAACATTTAAATTGGATTTGGCTTCTCGCTGAAATAACTGTGAACATTTACAACTCCATGCTGTTGGCTTAAGTTTTTTGTAGTCTGTTTTTTTT
>VYZR01053379.1:0-46525 GCA_013400675.1 Oxylabes madagascariensis | reverse complement strand
AAAACTTAAGGCATCACTTGGACCATGATTCCCAAACCAGGGCCATGGGAGAACTTCACCTTTCCCTTCTAGGATGTGGCAGTGCAGCTGCTTCCAGTGCAAGCAACAGCAGTAAGGAGCACCAGATTAAGTGGCTTTATGTCAAGCCTAATGCTCACAGACCTGGCTGGCCAACACCTTTGTTGTGCTGCAGGAGGGCTCAGCAGTAACTCTTCTTCAGGGGGAGGAGTGAGATTGCAAACCAGCTCAGTGAATTCTCCCATCTACAACAACCAAAGGATGAAACCTATTTCATAACTTTCCTATTAACTGAAGATAAATGCCATGCAATTATGAATATATCTGATATTTATTGTAATGGCACCGATCATAATGAATTAAGCCGGTGTTTAGGTGAGTTATTTCTATAGGTAATTAAAAATAAGTTAAATTTTCCTTTACCAGATCTGTTTTAAAGCTTATAACTTTATCTTTAATGCATGATCAATCACTTAATGACAGCTTTTGGCTGTGCATTAGTGAACTCCAGCTGATGCAATATTTCTTCCAGATAATTTTTCTAGTAAAGGAAGTACAGCATTTTCTGCAGCTTCAGGCAGGTCTTGGAAGAGGGGCTGAGAGTGAAAGTATAGGTACGTATTTCTCTACAGTGGAAGTGAAGATTAGTATTTTCAGAGCCTTTAGAGGAATTCTACAACCTCTGTTTGCATGTGGTCAAGGATCAGTAGATTAAGGACCATGGCTGCAAAACTGGGCTGAAGATAATTCTCCATCAATGTCAGGGCTAGTGGTGCTCATGGGTTCTTTTCTGAAATTTAACCAGCACAGAGTGAAATTATGAGAAGAATCTTATTTCTGACAGAATTTAGGAGAGGATGAGAGAAGGACAGGATTGTGCGTCCTTCAGAAAACAGAATTAATCCAAGATTAGGAACCTTATTCACAGCTATCTTCAGTGTAATTAAACTGTGATCAAAAGGGACATCAGGAAGTTATATAATACATAAAGTATATCTTTGAAAAAATTGCCCTTTTGGTGGCTACTGAACTTTGGCAAGACAGGCCGCAAGCACCAGCTATGAGCTAGCGATGGTATGGAATTAAAAATTAAACCATAAAACTGAGAGCCTTCAAATAATAATGGAGAGGGCATTTGGGATACAGAAGTAGACAATAGGTGCAGAGCAAGGTCTTCAAAAGTGCTTGGAGGGCTTTTCTTGGACCTGACAGAAAAGAAAAGGAACTTTTTGTGTTCTGCACCAATATTTCAGAATACTGATTTGGTTGAACATTTTCTAATGTATCTCAATTTCTTTCTTATCAAGAAAGAAATGTAGTTTAAAAGGACTGCTCAGCTGCAAATGTCTTCTTACAAAGAGATTTAAAATTTAATCTTTTTGGAGGAAGAAAAAATTAAGCTTTTTAGCCTCTGCAGCTACTTTCTAAATCAGTGTGCTGGACCTCCAAATGAAGTTTGTGGAGCTCAGGTTTGTACTTGCTGCTGAGCAGCAAATGGCAGCAAGGTAATGCATTTTGTTAGGCCCTGGTGACAAGAACAATCTATTGGGAAGGCTGGGAAGGTCAGATGTGACACAGTGAAAGCTCCCAGCATGTCATCTTTTAGCAGCCATAACGCTGCTCCCTGCCCGTGCCAGGGATCAGACACGCCGTGGTGTGCCCAGAGGGGATGGGGGTCAGGGAGTGTGTTCAGAGATGCTGTCAGCCAATCTCAGCTCCCCAGGGAGCTGCAAGCTCCCACCCGTTATGTCTAATGAATAAAAGTGTGAAAAAACTGCTTCAAAATGTGATCACGGCCACGCTCTGCGCTCAGGGTGGCCAGCCCAGGGTCAGGTTCAGCTGTTCCACCCGCTGCTCTGGCTGCCGGCACAATGTCCCCTGCTGCTCCCTGCCCCAGACAGGTGGAATGCTGCTGCTGAATTTTGTGCCTCCAAGCTGCTTCTTGTCCCCTCTGTACGTGGGCTTTTCGAATTATCTTGAACCTTTTGCAAAAGGAAATTACAGGTTCTTGCCATTAGCTTGTGTAAGTTCGTACAAAGCTGCTGATACCATAAAGCCTTTTTTGGAATGATGGAATCATAGAATGTTTGGGTTGCAATGGGTGTTAAAGGCCACCTAATTCCAACCCCTCTGCCATGGGCAGGGACACCTTCCTAGACACACTATCCCAGATTGCTCAGAGCCCTGTCTAACCTGTCCTTGAACACTTCCAGGGATGGGACACCCCCAGTTTCTCTGGGGAACCTGTGCCAGGTCCCCACCTGAGGAACCCGGAGGTCTTCCTCACAGGGAAGAATCACACTAGTCTTACATAGAAAGCTTGTTTCACTAAAAACACCACATAAGCAAAGACACAAAGACCTTCTACATGGCTTTGGTTCCTGCTTTGCTTCTTCAGCAGCACCACAGTCTCAGTACAACCCTGATTAGGGCTGGGTTATGGGCTCAGCAGCACAGGAGCACATCATGATGGAGCTACACTTTCAATATGAGGTCAGACCCAGATTATTACTGAACTCCATTAGCTGGGCTGTTTATTGGAGATCTGTACTCTAAGCAGATTCTACTTCAACACAAGGAGCCCCAGTCATGGTGGCAGGGTCTGTGGTCCCTCTCAGCACAGTGGTTCACAAGTGACGTTGCTACAGAAATCTCCCTGCCTTCTTACCTGCAACTTTCTCTCTCAAACTAGCAAGGATGTTTCTACACTCAGATGTGGCTCACCATCCTGGTCAGGCTCTTTCTAGGAGTCCTGATTGCCTTTGGGCGTAAAAAAATAAGATGTCTGGACATCAAAACAAATGAACAGCTTTTAACAGTGTAAAACATTTTGTGCTTGCTGCCAGCCAGAGCTCAGCATGTTTAATTAAGGTGTGTGAGCTTGAAAGAGGCTAATCTTTGCTGCTGAGGCTAATTTTTGCTGGTTTATTAGATAATACAGTAAAAGACAGATTGAGGCTCCTTTTTTTCCCATTTTCTTTTCCTTGTCACCACCGGTAAGCGGGGAGGAGATAAAATCCCCTCACATGAAATCATTTTAGCGAAGGACCAGAACCAGCACAATTAAGCAGAGGCACAGCTGTACACCTCGCTGCGCACGCCAGGTCCCATTCCCCATTTCCCCCGTGAGGATATTTCCAGAATGACTGCTTGGGCTAAAGTTCATAATTAAAGCTGTAAATCTTGGCTCACTGCTAAATTTGCCTGCACACAGAGAGAGAGAGAGAGAGGGAAAAGGAGGAGAGTCTATTTCCCTCCTGGGAAGCCTTGTTTACAAGTATTTGGTAGGTCTTCTTATGCTGGTGGTGCTTATTAGGTATGATAAGAGGTGGGTACTGTGAGCACCCCAATATGGAGATTTTTTGGGGCCCTGACAACCATCAGCAGCTCTGGCTGGTTTCCCTTTTGCAGCAGTGACATATCAGCGGAGCCAGATGTCTTCACACAGGGTTCCCACGCTGGCAGTGAGATTTGGGAGTTGATCTGGGACGTCCTCATGCCATGAAGAGCAGCTGAAAGCCTCAAAGTAAAGATCTGGGGGATCATCAGGGACGTTCTCATGCCATGAAGAGCAGCTGAAAGCCTCAAAGTAAAGATTTGGGGGTTGATCAGGGACGTCCTGGTGCCACGTAGCACAGCTGAGAGCCTCAAAGTGAAACACTGTGCACTGAATCATCCCCACTGCCACCCATAAAGCAGCACCCTGGGAAGAGCAGGGCAGAATTGGGACCCCAAGAAAGACCTTAGGAGGTCGTTGGATGCCCATGAATGGTTGTAGCTTAATTCCAATGAGTAATCTGCTGCCTGTAATTAATAGCTGCAGTTGCATGTGTTTGCAGCAGAAAGCTGGTGAGCACATCTCTGCTTTCTTGATCCTGCAGCATGTGCTGGGAGGAGATGGAGCACAGCTCCTGCCAAGGACAGACAGCTGGCCCAGCTGTGACCCACCCCATCCCCAGCGTGGGCACAGCTCCCTCAGCTCTGCAAATCCTCCTCTGACCCATCTTGACGTGCCTCACTTATGCACAAGATGAAGTATCACGGCAGAGTATTCACCACATTTGAGGCTGTAACACACTTTCTGATAGACCACCTGAATTTTAGAATTTATTTTTTCCCCAGAGGAAATGGCATATCTAATTTACCAGGAACTATGATCCTCTCTCATATACTTCTGATGGGGCTGCTTATATGCAAATCCCTCCTTATCGTTTGTCCATAATCTGTCTAAATGTGGCAGAATAAGGTTTTATTAATAATATTTGCATGCCCATGGCACAGGGCTGAGTCATTGCTTGCAGTACACAAAGCAAGACAAAGCAGTGGAGCATGTCTATTAATAAACATGATAAATTCATACCTTTGTGAGTAAAAGTTGCACGTCTCTGCTGAAGAGACAGCCCTTTGTTGAAATAGTGATTTATTGCTATTAAAATAGTGTGATTAGCCAAGCTTGGAAAGCAGACCCAGAAAATCTCACAGCTGCCTACTCACATGATGAGCTTCACCAAGCATGGAAATGCAGGAACATTTTATCAAGTCAGAACTTCTGAGGAAAACATTTAATTCCAAGGTCAGTTCCTGATGATATGGTTGTAGCTTTTCAGTCACAAAATTACTACATGATTTATAATGAAGTTTATATTTGGAATGCTAAAAGATTCACACGCAGACCCCCAAAAAAAGAAAGTCAGGAGAAAGGCTGTGATAAAGCCAAATTACATGGCGTCAATCAGCCATCTGTTGTGCACTGTGGTTTCTAATGAGCAAGGTGAAAACTTCAGTAGGCTGTAAAAATAGAGTTACAACATCCACTCTCCCTGCAGTCAATGCTTCCAGCAGAGTCAACAGGATACAATGTGCTCTGGAATTACCACCAGCCTCACTCCTGTCATGCACAAACCTGAGCCCCTGATGGCCAAGGTGGGATATTCAGCCAGGACACACTATTAGCTGTGGATACACAAAGCAGGGCTCTGTTGTGAAGGTCTGATGAGCTTTGGAAAAGGAGGGAGAATCCCTTAGGTCAGTGTGAAAATCATCGTCCTCCAAGTGACGCCTCAGAGCCCTGGATCTGCTCTATGCTAATCTTCATGTAATCAGTAAATGAAGTTTCATTTGGAGACTGTCCTTTAAGTGACCACCCACCCCTTTCTGGCTCATTTTATTTATCTCAAATATCTCAATAACAGAATAATATGAACACATCAAAATCCTCATCTAATTAAAATTCAGTGAGACCTTTTTGGTGGCTACCTTCATGCACCCATTTTAAAAATCTCCAAAGGCAATGCTTTCTTTACTTTTACTCCTATAGTTTATTTTCCTTGTCACCTTTGTGCCAAATTTGAAGAAAATTTTTTTCTTTTTTTTTCTTTTTTCTTCTTTTTTTTTTTTTTTATTTTCCAGAAATGATTGCTCTTACTGTGTCTTCTCATTGGGATTGAGCTCATCCTTATGGTTTCTTCTTTTGAGGTAATCATGGAGTCAATTTGGCCATGGAGGAGTGAGACCCCTTGGATTTCAGAGAAAGGAGCCGGGGCTTATTGGTTCATAATGAACAACTCAGATGTGAGAGCAGGGAGACACAAACTGCAGTAATTACCCAAATACATGGCCAGGAGCAGATCTTTTGTGGGAAGATGCAAATGTTTTTCATTTGCCTCATACATGGATGATCTTTTCTCTTTATTTTACACAGGACACTTTTCTCTGTGAATATCTGATACGCACAAGTGGGAACCTGTGTGCTGATTCCATGAAGATCATCAAGATGCTATGGATGGATGGATTACCAGCTCTTAGAAAAAGATAATGATGGATCTGTGAGCCTGAGTTCATTTGACTTGTTGCAAGTCTTGGGCCCAAGGTCAGCAGTTGTGGGTTGGGTCAGATTTCATGAACATAACTGATTAAATGGTGCCAGGCAGCTTCCAGCCAGAACCCTGCAAGAGCATGCTGCTCGTGCCAACTTCTCTGCTTGAAAGCACATTGCCAAGCATAAATCTGAATCTGTGATGGAGTCAGCCCATTTCAGGGGGTTTGGCTGCAGCTGCTGGAGCAGGCTGCAGTCGTGGGGTTCTGGACTTGGGATGCTGGGCTGAGCATCTGCTCCATCACCTGAGAAATAAGAGACTGCTACTACAGACTGCTAGTGGAGCCTGTGGTATCACAGAGGCTCCACAGCACCCATAATTTAATGTGGGAGCCTCATCTGCAGCTGGTGAAGGCAGAAATGAAGATCGAGGGGACTACTTGCTGTCTGTCCCTCCCCAGTCCCTGCTGGATGCTCTGCACAGCATCAGCCAAGCTGAAGAGCAGTGAGGAGACCTCAGTGGTGATACAGAATGTGGGTCTCAGGCTGAGCAGAGTGACCCAGATTGCTCCAGCAGGAGCCACCACAGCAGGAGCTCAGCAATTACCTGCTTCATTTGGCTTGGGCACAAGTGAGCAAGTGCTGGCTGCTGGCAGGCAGGGAGTCACAGCTGCTGTGGCTGCTCCAGCCTGGCCCAGGGCAGGTCAGAGGGTTTAGAAGATGAGGGAACTGAGGGTTTCCAGGCTGCTGGGCAGAGGCTGTGGTGGTCCCATTGCTCATCGTGGGCTGAAGTACTCTGGGGCTGGGGTGAGGCTTGTGCCAATGTGCCCAAGGTGCAACGAGGTGATCCCAAAACTCTGCACAGAGGAGCAGCTGAGGAAGGATGCTGTGCTGGAAGAAAGAGAGAGGCAGTTGCTGTTTGATCAGTGAGATGCCCCAGGCTCTCATCCCTGCAGAGTGCTTTGATTTCATCCTTGTTTCTCCCAATACCCTCCTACACAGGCAAAACTGGATTGAGGCTATCAAGCAGGGCAGCATCACTGTTTGGCTCTCTGCTCTGATCCCTTCTGTGAATCACTTCAGGCTCCTCAGCCTGCCCTGTGTCCTTCACAGCATTCCAACAACAGCAAGAAGTCAAGTCTGACCCCAGGATGTGATGAGATGGACAGGCATAGTTTCTGTTGGTGTGGCAGAGCATCCTGGCAGCTCAGCACCACAGAGCCAGGCACTGTTTGGAAAGCCTGCAAGATGTTAGATTAAAGGCAGATGCTCCAGAGAGAGCAAAGAGAGAGGGAAATGATCATATTGCTACTTCAAAAGGAGTTTATTCTGCAACTAATTAAATGTTTTTCAGGTGATAGCTGATTTTTGATTTTTTTTATGTACTCATGAAAGTGTTGCATTCAAAAGGCCCTGAAAATGTATGCAAGGCTCATGAGCTGGCAGAGGGAAAGGCTGCACAAGGTGGGGTTTGATGGTGAATGGTGCACCACAGCCACTGCACAGAAATGCAGCAGGGCACTGCACTGTCCTGTGCTGGATCACAGGAAGGGCATTGAGCTTGGAGCAGTGCTCAGACCCCTCTGTGTGCCCTGACCTTTTCCTGATGGGATCACCCTTAGTGGCAGCCCACCTGCTGTCTGGCCAGCAAGCAGCTCCTGACCAGAGACTATGGTGGGTGCCTGCAGGAAGGCAGAGCTGATTTTGCTCTTTTCTAGTAAATTGTTGATTTGGAGAGAGAAAATCCCCCCTGAAATCCAGCCATTACTGCTGGAATCTATCCACTTTGCTGCCATGCATGGGAGCCCAGAGCAGCTCCATGCAGCCTTGCAGAGCAGCCCTCCCTGCAGAATAACACCACAGAGTGTCCCAACCAACAGCCTTCATGATGGAGCTGCTTCTTTAATGGTCCCTTGCACAGCCATTAGTTCTTAAAGAAGATTTACATTACAGCCAGCTGCTATGAAGATATTTTATTGGTATAGTAAATACAGAGAGAGAAATTGTGGCTTGTGGTCTTTGATTGCTTGTGCTTTCCTGCCCTGTAATTCACAACCCTTTGTGTCAAAGGCTAAAATCTACCTGGGTGTTGTATGCTCTGAGGTGTCCCCTGTGTTCCCCCAACCTGGCCAGTCCAAAATCACCCTTAGGTGCCTCCCACCCCCTTGGTCCCAGAGTCTCCTGCTTTGGGATGGGTGGCAAAAGGATACTTGTGGGGATGGCCCCAAGCACAAATTACCCCAGCAAGGGTGCCAGGAGTGCTGCCTGCCTGTGTTAAATGGCCATGAGGGCACTGACAGCAGTGCAGCAGCATGTGGGCTGTTCTCCCTGCCCAGCCTCTGTGGCCACCGTTTGGCACCTCAGGCAGGAATCTTGGCCCGGGGCGTTGATCAGTGCGGGATGGGAAGCTGAGGCAGGGTTTGACGTTGTTCCCATTCTCCCAGACCTCATACACAGAGACCTGGGATAACTGCAGAGGGTCAGTGCCAAGTCTGCAGCTCAGAGCAGCATCAGAGGACTTCACAAATGATCCCCAGACACTCCACAGAAGAAGGAAGGCTGCAAGCAGAAGCAGAGCTGCAGAAAAATGTCTTCTGTGTCTGCCCACTGAGGTGTGAGCCGTTAGAATCACACAGGATGTTGTTTTCCCTCTTGCAAGTCATGCCTGAAATGTAGTCTCATAAATGAACTTGTTTTTATTAGAGGGAACTCACCTTTACTGGGTTATAAATCTGAGTGTAAATGATAATTTTATAACCCTGCACCTAGAGAATAGCAGCAACACAAGCATTACAATCCAGATAGCGTGGCCAAAAGCACAGACACCACACCCGAGTGTGTTCCTGAGGAATTTCAAGCAGGACATGAGCTCTGCCTCCTTCCTCCCTCTCTGGTTGGCTGCTCTAGATCTGATGGAGGTGAGCAGGACCTGCCTGGCAGAGCTCAAAGCACATGTCAAGCAGTCATGAGGAATCAGTAGAAATAGGCGCTGTTATCCCACAGTTTAGGTGTTTTTTTTGGAAATTCCCATGGCACTTGCTGATGGGGCAGGTTATGGCAGTAGGGGAGGGTATCTCTCATTCCTCTCTGCTGTAGCAGAATCAGCTGTAGCTGCTGCAGTCTGATGCCATTTCTTGCCTCACAGCTCTCTGACAAGTCTTCTCCTCATGCACAAATGAAGTGGCTCATCTCCTAAATTATTTGCTTTGAACATTTTTTTTGATGCAGAGATGCTCTGGCTATATAAACCAAGAAGAAAATGGCGTGATGTTAGGGCACTGCAAATAGCAGTGTCTAGCACAGAGTAACAGCTCTGGGAGGTACCTTTCCTACCTTGCTGAGAGAAGTGTTTTCAAATGTAATAGATTACTCTTTCCCCAGTGCTCAAATTACAGCTGAGTCTGTGCTAGAAACTTCTCCTGGGAAAGCAATAAGAGTTAAGAATTTAAATTTTTTGGCCAACACTTCTTTGCTGGCAAAAGAAGTTTTATGCTGGCATAGCTGCCTTCACATGACTTGTGCTGGCTTGATGTCATGAAAAAATGGTATCCCTGAGGAGTATTGCTGTGCTGGTGGAACTTTTATCTATAACTCAGTCTGGGAGATAATTTGTGACTGTAACTAGAGTCAGTGTATTTCTTGCTGTAGCTTATGTCATTTCTTTGAATAAACGAAGCCCTCATTTCAGTGTTACCTTGGCAAAGCTCTCCAGGGCAGACAGGACCTGTGTATTGATTAAGAACAGATACAGGGGCACACAACACTCACTAGAAAGGTATTTCTGTGATGAATGCTAGGGACGCTGCCTAACTCCTCAGGCAAGTGTGAAAGCTGTGAAGTGCCCTGACCCCGAGGCAGGCAGGAACCTCAGCAGATGCTGCAGATCAAAGGGAGAGCAGGGCTGTTCAGTGGTTTCATTACTGACCGTGGCAGGCAGCAAAGTGCTGCCTTGTCCCATATGGAAAGTGGCTCAGCCATTAGGCAGGGTGCAGATTTGTAGCTGAGTTGTCTCTTGGTAGTTATTTCCAAGGCTGGTTTAAAGAAATAGCTTCTTGAAGCGGCGTTGGTTCTTTTGAGATTAACTCGGGGAAAGTAAAATTTGAGGCCATCACTGCAGCCACCAGCTAAGACAGAAATTGCTTTAACCAAGGGCCAAAACTGTGATTGACCCTAGGGGTGTTTCCAGTCCAGCTGTGAGACCTCAGCTGGTCTTGCAGGGCACTTTGTTTTTCCCTCTGAAGAGCTGTGTAAAGGTGCTGAACTCTGCCGGGAGAGAATGAGAATGTCCTGGAGACCCGTCTACCACTGTGATTATGTAACTCACCTCAAAAAGCCAGGATAAATGATTTACACTTCCATTTAGAGCCTATTTGTAGCTTCTCATCCAGAGGCCGCCTCAGCCGCCTCCTTCCCCATCTGCACTTCAAATGTCTCAGAATGGAAAAGTGTGTGGAGCAGGATCTTCCTCCCAAGACAGTCCTGAAAGCCATCTTAAATTATGGTTCTTGCGTGAAAAATGAGTCATTAGGAACCACAACATAATCTGCCTTCTTTGAATAGTTTCAAGCCAAATTCTCATAGTATTCTCTTTTTATTTTATCTGGAGGTTTGACGTGCACTTATTAAAAATGTTTCCCTCTAAAATACTGTTTGTGCTCATCACCAGACTTTAAGTGTGTTTGAGGGGAGAGGGTTGGAAGAGGTAACTGATCTGAACACCTCACAGTGCCAAGTGCTTGGTATCTTGATGGCATTTGCTTCCAAACCCTGCAGTCAAACCAGGGTTCCACTGTCCAAGGCAAACATCACACCCAGCTCTGGAGAGCCACGGGGCTGAGTGGCCACCACCATCCCCCCGTGCCTTCCCCTTGCTGGGGAGGGGGAGCAGCCTTTCCAGCAGCTCCAGACTTGGCTGTTGGGCTGATCTGTGGCATGTTCTTATCCTGCTCACCCTTCCCAAGGAGATACCAGGTTTGTGTAGAATGGGAAGGATCTGCCTTTCCCTCTGTCTGCCCAGTTCAGCCCAGCGCTGCCAACTTCTGCCTGAGGGGAAGATCTGAAGAGATCTGAAGGTCTGGAGTCCACCAGAGTTAGGGCAGGGTCAAGTAATTCCTCCAGCCTCATTGGAAGGGAGAATTATGGTCCAGAAATATCTCCTGCTGGCCTGCTCCATGTGCAGCCACTGGGCCACACAATCCAAGCATCCAACACTCTTCCTTGGGGGAGGATGCTTCTCCAGGTTCAGCCGTCTGTTCTCAGCCCCTGTTGGCATAGAAACACCCTTTCCAATTAACCTCCTGCAAAACACACACATACAGAAACATTCTGCAAACAAATGATCTTCTCTTTCCTTTCTGTCTCTCTTTTTCCCTTTCTTTTTTCCTTTTGGTCTGTGAGAATGAGGAGTCAGGAGGTGTGAATCTGGGTCTTTTTAATTTTAGTGCATTTCAGACTCTCTGCAGGCTGTTGCCAGGCTGTGTAGCTGCTCCCTACCGATAGTAACAGGCAGACAAAATACGAAGCAATCACATTTCCCCTCTCATTCAGCCCTGTCCTCCTCATGTTTTAGAGAAGAGAATGAGAGCTGGGTCTAATAAGTATGCAAATTGCTCAAAGCAGGAAACAAATGAGGATTAGTAAACCCAGGGCTTTGGAACAGGACAGATTCAATACAAAGGGAGCTGAATTGCTGCCAAATGCCCCATCCTACTGCAAAGAGTGTGTCCTGCATACCTGTCATGGCCCATCAGCACCAGACTCTTGATGGGTCGTACTGTCTTTGCCAAAGCGGGAGGAGATGGTGCCCAGGGCCTGCCTCATGTCTTGCTGAAATTGTTGAATTCAGAAGTCAGGAGAGCAATCCCCTGGATTACCCATCTTCTCTGCTCCTGCTGCCTCTATCCAACTCCTTTTCAAGGCTCATGTCCAAGAAACCTTGATATTCCCCTGGAAGGAAAGGGAATATGGTTTGCCTCCACGTAGTGGTGGAAAGGAAAAGTTCTCATCTCCAGAGGACTCTCCTGATAACCAACAAGGGAAGGTCTCCCACTGATGAGCAAAGTTGGTTTGTTGGAGGGAAGGGAGCAGATGAGCACTTTATCCTTCAGCCCAGCATCACACTGCCTTGTTTATTCCTATACACCATTAATCACACAGCTCTTCTTTCAGGTGAAGGCTGTTCCTCCTCCCAGGATGGATTTGGGCACGTCTTCAAAATCCACAAAAAGTTGTACCAGCAGAGCTAAAGTCTAAACCAACTTTTTGTAGGTTGTTCCTAAGACAACAGCATCTTAAGTGTGTAGTTATCCAGCTGTGCCTTTGTCTGGAAATAAGGAAATAGTAAGATTTGCCAGGGGATACAGAAAGCAAGAGCACTCTTATTTTTGCTCCTGTGAAAGTTCATGGAGGATTGAGATATCCTAAAAGCTGGAACAGAGGAAAAGGTCAGTGAAGAACATGCCTGCAGCATGACAGCTGAAGATGTGTGCAATGAATTTCATTTCAATACATTGTTTTTTAGCTGGTCTTGCATAGAAAAAATACATGCATCAAATGTGGCTGGTTACTGACTCTGAGGGAAAAAAAACATGCTGTATTTGGTGTCTCCGCCCAATTAACTCTTAGAAAAAAAGATATGTGATAAAATTTGTGTGAAGGGCTTGAAATACCATCTAGGTGATGGCAAGATGCAATACATGGAGTGAGTGACAGGCATTTTTAACCCAAATACCTGCAGACAGACTGCTGACTGCTTGCAGTGCCCATGGAAGGGGCTGAAATTACAGCCCATCATGGGGGTGCAGTGACATTCCAGCATGCTGCCATTTTCATTACAACCTTTGTCAAAAAGATGAATACAGGTTCTGTGTACTGTTCTTGGCACTAAAATAAGAAAGAAATCTTTTTTTTTTTTCATCTTCTGTTCTCATCTTAGCATCAGCTCTCAGAGCGAGCCATCAGTCAGATGGCAGTGCTGATAGATCTTCATTTTCACTGCATGCTTTCCCTCACTTTTGTGACAAAGATTGCTAGACTAGAGAAGAGTGTGCCATTAATTCATTCCACTGTCAGTATTGGGACTAAAATGGAAGGGGGGAAATGGCACAAGATGTACCTTTCCAATGAGCAAAGATAGCAGCATGAAAGAATGAAATGACTGGAAAGGAAGCAAAGTTTGGCTGGAAGGTAAAATCCAAGCCATCCCACCATGCTGTGTTACCTGTAGCTCTGCCATTTGGGTCCATCTCCTCAAGTCTTGGCTCTCTGGTCTTTGTACCATGTCCAGCACGGTGGGGCACCAACCCAGGCTGTGCCCAAATATGAAAATATGCTGAAAATGGATCCTGGTAATACATCTGAGCACATATGGCTGTGTGTCCACGGGCCTGGAGGACCCATATATAGCGTGGCTGTAAAATGCCTCATGGCAGGGTTTGAAGAACGTGTGAGTTCAGATCGTGTCCTTCCCTCCCTCATTCCACCAGGGACTTCTCTGCTGCTTTTAGCAAGGTTACCTGGCTTTCCTCACTTCCCTGTCTTCCAGGCCATCATTAGACAGGAAAGTACAGCCTGACAGTGCAGCACAGCACAAGAATCATTTCAGCCAGCAGCTCTACACCAGAGCTGCACCAACCTGGTGTGTTAAAGGCATGTGCAGGCAATAGACAAAAGCTCCATTACAGTGTCCGCAGCAAATGTGACATTCCTCTGCCCTCAGGCTCCTCCAGAAAGGTCAGGTGCATGTTCAGCAGGACTGGCTGTTGGCAGGGGCTGGGATGGGGCTCAGGCAGAGCAGGAGACATCAGCTGTTGTCAGCACTCCCTCTCCCTGTGAAATCTGCAGCAAAGGGTCTCTGAATTATAAAATGTCATTCTGCTGTTACCAGCCTGTCACTTTACCTTCCTGATGGTATCCTGCTCTTCTCTCACGGGTCACTTCTCCCCAGTCATTCCTCTAAATGCATTAAATATTGATTCTAATACATAAGGGGGCTGTAAACTTTCAAAAAGGAGTTTTTTTAATGGTCATATCAACAGACATGTGATCCTGATCTTCGGTCTCACCTCTGAGGTCCAGAAAGAGTTAAGGCATGGACTCTGACACCCTAAACAGTGAAAGACTCCCTTCCCTCTGAAGGTCTGACAGCCCATTCTGTCAGCCACACTGCAGTATCCATGTCTCTCTCCTGCTGCTTTTATAAAGAGTAATGAGGGAATGATGCTGCTGTCTAATAATCAAATAATCATTACTCTGTATTTGGAGGGAAAGAACAGCCTTTGTAACAGTGAGTAATGCCGTTGCAATATTCAGTGTCTGAGCTAGAGATAAGCATGGCTGAGAAATAAGCTACAGCATCAGATCCAAATTCAGCCTGCATGTTCTTCAGGACCTTTAGATCTGGAGATGAAAAGACCTCCAGCTCTGGGGACAGTGGCTGTTGATCTTGCTTCCCTCCTGCTTTCTGGTTTTTGCTGCCTCCTTTCACTGAGTCCACTGAATTCAATGAGAAAACACTAGGAAAACTGAGTAAGACTATAAAACTGGGTAAGGCTATCTTCTGATTTCTCATCTGGCCATCTCCCTCGCTATCTGTTGAATTGTGAATAATGGCAGTTCATGGCTTGTATTGCCATCTGCAGCTCCAGGAAGGGATGCTCCCCACCCACCTTAACCTGCACCATTGCCCACCCTGTCTTTGCCCACCCCAGCCCCAGCCTTGCCCCGCTGGCATTTGAAGAGCTGCTGGGTGGGGGACTATTCCCAGGGAAGGAGATGCACCAGTGTCCTTAACACATTTCCTTTTCTGGATCACTGGAAACTGCCTCGGGAGCTGGAGCGACATCCAGAGCTGCAAATGGGCAATGTGCTCTCTAACCCAGATACCCTGTGCAAAAACTGAGATGGCTGGCTCAAGTTTGGACATCTGTCGTGTCCATCTTCCCCTTACCGCTCCATTTCCCTGCACTGCAGGAGGACCAGGGGTACACAAAAAGGAAGGGACTTTTTGGCAAAGGTTGCACAGCCAAAGTTTTGATTTTTTTCCTTCAAAAGATAGGCAGGCCAGCTCAGAAACAGGTAAAGGCAGTGGAAAGTATGTGTATTTTCCTATTTCTAGCTGCCTTGATATCAAAACCCAGCTCACAAAACCAGCCAGCACACATCTTTCTCATTTGCAGATCCTTCCTCCAAAGGTGAATCTCTATATACTCATGGGTATGGCTGTGTCCTTCTCTCTGCCTTTTTCCTTTTGGCTCTTTACCCACTGGACTCCAGTTCTGAAGTCAATAAATTTCTTCCTACCAGTGGCCTTCAAATCAACCCCCAGGATAATGCATTCTCGGGGAACAAGCTGGAGATTAATTCTTTATTTTAATGGATGTAAACCCTAGCAAATTTCTAAACTTTGCTTTTTTAAAACACACAGGCTGATAAAAAAGGTTCTTAATGGAGACGTACCCATGTGCCTTGCTTACACAAAGTCACCCATTATGATCCATTAGTATGTTACAAAAGTGAGGACTGAAGATCTTGATCTTCTGTCACTTCTCATTCCCAGGCTGACCTATAGGCTTCTCTAGAGATAATTTGGTAAACATACATGACAGATTGCTGAGGATGTGTATTCCTTGCTTAAATCAGCCCATCCGGGAAGCAATCCCAAGCATAGAGCAGGGAAAGGCTGGCAGGTTATGCTGCTGAAAGCCTTGTGGGATTTCTCCAAGCTCAATACACTTTGTCATGTAATTGGTATGCTGGTCGTGGATCTGTTATAAAGAAACGGGCTTAAACATTTTCAGGCACAATTTCTGTATGTAAATCTTTGCCAGCAATTATCACACGTAACCAAGGAGTTCTGCTAATGATCGAATAAAATAAACGATCCTGTTTATTCCTTTCACTCTGTTCATTACAATGTTTTGGCCTAAAAATCCAATTAGAAATAGTTTGAGTGTGTGCTAAGTTTTGCTTCCAGCCTCTTTTGTAGGTCCATTCTCAAACCATATTTCAGCACTCTGCTGACAATGCTGCAGTTTCTTCTGGACTACGAATTTACAGGCAAGGAAACAAATGGCTCTTGCAGACAGTGCGAGCAGAAGAGTAAGCAAATCAAAAAAGCAGATGGTAAGTGAAGCACTTAGTGTAATTCAGGTTCTTAAAGAGAATAAGTTCACTGCATTGAGCAATTCCAGCATCTTATGAGAGGCATCTATCCTGAGCAGAATGTGGGCAGCACACGGTAATGACACCTGATTGGAATTCAGAGGGAAACAGCAATGCAGGCTGTTACAGCAAAGGCTGGGAATCACTGGAGACTGAGCACAGGTTAGTTTGATGACTAACAACCCAGCTGCAACAAGCAGAGTGTGTTTGGATTCCTTCTTTCATAAATCAAAAGTCCATATCCAAGGCTACTTTTTCCCCATTAAGTGAGGAGGAAGGCGAGAAGTGAAGATCCCCCAGGAAATCTTGCATCTAGATACTCCTGTGCAGGGACTCTCAGCTTCTTCAGCCACAGGCTTAGTTAGGGCAGGTGCAGGGATGAAACAGCAAAGCCCTGGGCTGGTACAACTGAAGAGCAGAGGTCATGCTTGCTGGTTCTCCAGAGTATCCGAGTCATCTGCTTGTTCCAACCTCTTTGCTGGTCCAAGCACTCCTGCAATTACCCCTGCTCCTCCTGAACAGCTCTATGGTTAAGTAGCCAGGGAGTGAGATGGCAAAGGTGAGGTGCCAAATATTCCCTGCAAAAAACCTTCTTCTCCTCTTCTGTGCTGAAGAAAGACAGGAGAGAGGCAGCAGTGAAATACAGGTGTTAGTAGGAAAACAAAAGCGTTAATTGTAGAGAAAGACGAGAAGTGATGGAGAAATGCACATGGTGAAAAACGTGGAGGAGGATGTGAACAGTTTCCAGCCACAGCGTGTCCCAGGCATCAACACTTGCAATCAGCACATTTCTTTGCATTACAAAATCTTCTTCAAGTCACTGGAGGTATTCCAGCATTCTGCTCATTATCATTTTCCTTCCTGAGCTAGATGTGGCTGGACTCTGAAATAAGGGAGCCTGGCTTCTCATCACAGGGTGCTGAGTGCCAACAGGCAGAGGTGGGCAGGAATCTCTCACTGGTTCTCATTTAGGATGTGCACAGTCAAGGATGGGGAAACTCTGCTGGAGCCTACTCGTCTTTCCAGCTCCATGCCAGCTTGTGGCTCTTCCTGCACCACCCACCCCTGGCCAGGAACAGTTCCAGTGCCTTCAGGAGGTCCTGTGAAGGTGACCTGCCCTTGCAAGGCCTGCTAAAGAAGAATTTTTATCCAGCCAGAAGAGTAAGAGGTGGGACAGCTACAGCTCTTCTACTCTTCTAAAGAAAAAGGATCCCACATCCTGCTGCCACTGAGGTCACCCACAAAATAAGGCTTGTCAGTAAGGAGTCATGTGGTATGGTATTTGAACCAGAGTCACTTCACTTTAAACAAGGTTGATGCCAGTTTTTTCTGCCTTTCTTTAAGGCAGTGAGGGGAAAATCGAAGTTTTCCTATCTAGAGAGACTTGATGAAGCAAAAGTTCTGTAAATTAGAGGGATAGAAGAGTTTCTCCATCTTTCTAGCCTCATTTCAGCTTTGGCAATACTGCACAAAAGCTCAACAGTTCTGGCAGTCAGAATCACTGCCCTTGGTGCTGGGCTTTTCAGGACATCCCTTTTTCCTGCTTAACTTGTCTGCAGCTCAGGCCTCTCAGAGGTTATTGATTTTTTTTCCCCCCCATTCTCTTCTTTCTCGAGTTCTCCCAAGGCAGATGATTTAAACATTGTTTTTAAAAGTTTAT
Source organism: Oxylabes madagascariensis (assembly GCA_013400675.1). Classification (NCBI taxonomy): domain Eukaryota; kingdom Metazoa; phylum Chordata; class Aves; order Passeriformes; family Timaliidae; genus Oxylabes; species Oxylabes madagascariensis. The sequence continues at coordinate 28,871 of VYZR01053379.1, read as the reverse complement.
GGCGAGACAATTTAAAAATGTCGTTGAAGGCTCTGATCTCTTGGCAGGGATGGGAGAACTTGGTTATGGCTTCTGCAGAGAAAAAATATCGGTGTGCTAATCCCCTGAACGACTTCTTTCACCACAGCAGTTGTTCCTCCACAACGACCACCCTGAGTGCAAAGCATTGCTCTTCACTGGTGTGGGCAAAACCTGGGGTCCTCAGGGGTCTGAGGTAAAGCTGTAGGATATGGAGCAATATTAAAGCTATTCTGTTGTTATTACTGAGCCAGTTCCCGTGCAGTTACATTTCCCTGAGCATTTTAGCAGCAAATTCATCAAGTTTAGAGGATCTCGAGGGGTCCCAATGGTTTGGCTGTGTGAGCAGTGGTGGAGAAAATGCTCCAGAGCCTGGTTAGGTCCCACTGAAGCAAACCCTATTGAGACACATCCACAGGCTTCTCCATCCATTCTGAAGTTCTTTCTAAAATATGAGTCTGTCCACTGTGCTGGCCCTGTGCACATATGGCTATTAATAAAAAATAAGGCATTCAACATATCCATATAATTCGTATCCACCCAGGGTACTCCAACAACAATAGGAATTTCAGAGGTGACCACCAAGGTGTTTTACAACCCTGACAGTAGTTTATTCCAGCTAAAGTTGAGCCATACCTGGCCATGGCTCCGTGCTACCCGCAGTCCTGGCAGAAGAGAAGGAGAGTACTGCTTTCAAATATCTTCAAAGTATTGAAATATTGCAGGATTTAATGTTCAGTAGATGAAATTACCCTTTCAAGTGACCTCAAATGTAATAAAGAACCAAGACTAGTCAGTGCAATGGTTTTATTGCAGAAAATTACAAAATGATGTACTGTAGCAGCATAAACTCGTAATAAATTACCTTGAGTAATGAACCATGAAAAATACCAAAGGCATGTAAACTGTTTATTTCTGAGGGAGGATGACTGTGGTGGGTAAAACACATACATAGATCCCATAAGAAAATTGTAGGTGTGATTTAGTTGGATTTGTTGTTTCCTGCTTAGACTTGATCATGCTGAGTTGACCTCAGTGATGTCTGTGGCAAAATTCCTCTGAGTGTAGAGTGTCGTTATAAATTAATGGAAATGAGCTGACAGTGGCAAAAGGTGTGAGAACCACAAGGGGAGATGTTTTTTTGTTTCATGCTTTCTGTATCCCCTACATTTTGGGGTTTTGTTCTAGTTCAGTCATTTAGAACACGTTTCCTTTTCCGAAGTCCTGCTGTTTCTCTAGAAAATACATTAGGGCTAGCTCCACAACTGATATAAATATGGAGAGTTCCATCACTTCAGCAGAGCTACACTGATTTACATCACAGCTAGGAGATTCTTGGTGAGATTCATCAGTGTAACTGCTTCGTATTAACCGGTACAAGGGAGGATAAAATGCACAGTGACTTTAACTTCACTGTGAATCACTGTTTTCAGGCAGTGGAGCTTCTCACCAAGAGACACTTTCTGCATTAGGAGTACATTTAGTCATTTTTTAAGGGCTCGTGTTGGCCAGGTCATACTGTCCCTTGTATGAGGGGGTTTAATCCCTCCTCAGGGACAGGTACAGCTGCTGTAATGCTGCAGCTGAGGGGTTCTCTTGGGCTGGTGTGCACAAGAACACTCATAGCCTGACTCTTCTGCACAAGGGTTGGAGTGACAACACTGCAAAGCCAAATCGGCTGTGATAAAGGAAGAAGGGGAAAGGATAACATCCTATTTGTACCTTAAGTACAGCTCCACACATGGAGAAAGTTCACTGCTGAGCAGGAAGGGCAGAGAGCTGAAAAAAGAGATGTTCTCAGCAGCCAGTGTGTTCTGGTTGTGCATGAGGGCAGAGTGGGGATGGATATCTGTGCAGCCTGGACCCTCGGGTCTGGGGTTTTGCTCCTCACCTCCAGCTGTGTCCTACAAGCACTGAACTCAGACTGACCCCTTTGTAATTAGGAGAAGTTCTCTGCACACAGAGGAGCAGCTGAGCAATGGGTGTCTGGTGTCTGGTTTGGAAAGGTCTGCAGATCACCTGCTGTCCGTACCACCACTCAGCACAGGGAACAGCACTCTGAACCTGGAGCTGTGTGAGAGCCCAGCTGCAGGATGAGGTGAAGCCCTGCTCGGAGTCCTGGGTGCAGGCAGGGATACACAGAAAATGCACTGAGAGGCTGCAGGGGAGTTATTTACTTTCCCATGCCATGGCTGTGTACTTTTGGTGTAAATGATGGGCAACATGGGAGTCAAGACATGCTGGGTGTGCATGTGTAAAGTGCCCATATGACTCCTGCTCTTACCTTAACCCGCTGGGAAAGTGCCAGGGAGTATTTTTGTGGAGCTAATAGGGCTTACAGCCACCCCCCAGCCCTTTCAGAGGATGTGCAATAATACTCAGAGGGCTGGCTCTTGGATTAGTTAGCTGAAATGAGAATAATTTTGAATGCAAACATATCGTAATTGATATATTATTTCTATTTGTAAAAGATGAAGAAACAGTTCTGAACTAACATATCAAATTTGAGTTTTGTCACAGCTGGGTGGATTTGATCCAGCCTGCTGGTGAGATTAAGTCCAGCATCGAGTCCAGCATTTAAATTGTTATTAAATATTTGTACAGCAACTAGAAGTCATGGTTGAGAGCAAATTGCTAGCATGTGAGTGCCATGCATCTGCAGGAAAATCCTCAGCTGGAAGAAATGATGGAACCAGACAAAGCAGACAAAGGAAGTGCTGTTGGGGCAGATGGCAACAGAGGGAGGGAGTTATTTGCCCAAGGTGACAGAGGATGGCTGGGGCAGAGCTAGGGATTGAAATCAGACCTTAAGGACAGCAAGAGTGTCCAACTGAGCAAAGCTTGGCCTAAAATAAGTCTGATTTTTTAGTCAATCACTCAAACCCTTTTCAATGGATGTGGTAAATTAACTAAGCTTGGGATAGCTTATGAAGGGATGTGAAAAATTCTGTGCTCATTGTAGTCTTTGAGTTAAGGTGATTCTCTTAGACTCCTTCTCTATCAATCACAAATTCCTGGATTAAATCTGTGAAGTTCTGGGCACATTTCAGAGGTCTTGGTACATCACAGCCTGAGCTGGGTGACAGTGATGGTGCCTTGTGGCCTCCAGATGTGTGAACTGGAGAATCTTCTGAGTCCTGAACAAGACCCCGGGCATGGGCTGGCTGAACTTCTGTTTTCGAGATCTTTGATTTCAGTTTAGGGCTGTTTGCTAACAGTAAATCAAACTTAAATGGATATAAATTCCCATTTTTCCAATTATAAATCACTGAAATAATAAAGCAAGCTGAAACTCTCCAAGATTTCATTTCTTTTGAGAACCAGGCAAAAGAATGTAGAATTTATTGCCAGTTTTATTTACTGTGAAACAATTACTGTGAGGGCTCAAGAACAGACAGCAAAGTTTCAGGCTTGCTTTATCTTTGAGCTTTGCCTCACATCTCTGAGGATGAAGTATGGGAGCAGAGATTGGGACATGGACCAGGCACGTCACTGCTGCCTGCTTGCCACACAACTATGAAAAGTATTCTTGCTGAATTCTCTAATCCCCACAGCACATGATGAATTACTGGCATTTATCTATCTGGCCATAACAGCCTCAGAGCTCACAAATCATATGTTCCTGCCACTGCCTTTTGTAAACATATATTTTAAATATGCATTGATTGGGTATGCACTGTTATTATTCATCAAAATATTCTCATCTCTTAACACTTAATAACAATAATAAAGATTAATGCCAAGCTCCAATATGGATAAAGGCTGCATAACTATGTATTTATTTTGCAAGTTTAATTAAGGCTGTTTGTACAATAAAAATTAATGTTATTGTCTTTCAAGTGCGGCACAGCCAATATGAAATGACTGGATTTCACACTGCAGCTATTTGAAATGGCACTGGGCTGGAATCAGTCAAAGGGGATGATACTGTGGATGTGTTTATATCTTTTTGAACTGATGAAAGATAAGAAAACAAAATTCCTGCAGTTTTCATTTGATGGGGGTACACGGGTGGTCTGAACCACTTTGTTTCATTTGTCACTGAGTGAGTGCCACTGTGGGTGACCTCTGATAAACAATTACCCTCCTCAGACCTTGTTCACCCTTCAGGAACTTGTTGGATTGGAACCAAAATTAAGGGAGGGCTTTTAAACCGTAAATGAAAGGGGTGGAATTATATTGTGAATAATCCTTGATGTTATTTGAAGCAGGAGCCTGGTCTTATGATGGGCTGCAAACTGCCAGGTGGTGAGTCAGTGCATTTCTCTTTCCTCTGTATCATGGCAGAGAAGGATGTCAGATCCCTTGTGAGGGATGGACACAGAGGTGTTTGGAGGGGAATTAGCCCTCCCCTGCAAATCCAGCCAAAAGCACGTGCTGGGCTTGACCAAGGTGTTCAAGGAAAAGGAGAATGCCTCTGGGAGTTATTTCCCATCCAAAACTTCTTAAACTCGCAATGCTGGCCCCAGGCACTGGGTCATCTGATGATTCCCCAAAACACTGGCACGACCTGGAAGGGACATTGTCCTTGTCTGTGGTCTCCTGCCATTGCCAAGCCACCACCAAGCCACCACGTGGTTTCACACAGCCCTGGCACCCTCTCCCCCATGTCCACCCTCAGCAGGATTCCTGTCACACAGGAGCTCCCAGCCCCTCATCCCCCACGGGGTCTTGAAGGCGATGGCCTCTGCTCCTGAAGCTTCATACCCCAAAACGAATGAAACCCTTCATATTTTCCATATGTCTCTGGAACTGAAGTCTCTGGCCTGTGCCATTGCAAGCAGCAGATGGCACATCCTGTTACTGCAAATAGGTTTCAAAGTAAGATGTTTGAGTTGCTTTATTTGAATCAATAACTCAAATATACTTTGGATTTGCTATCTTGATAGGCTCACTTGAAATTGGTGTGAGTATATTAGGCTGCAAAGAAACAAGGATGGGCACGATAAAGAACAGCAGACACAGCCTGACACTTTTCTCTTCCTTTTTTTTCTTTTTTTTAGGTACTGTGCAATGCAGTGTCTGTCTCCCACTCCCTTAACTCCCATCACTGCTCACAGACCCACTCCTTCCCAGCCTGTCCTGACCTTGAATGCAAATTTGCAGCTGCCAGAGTAAGGTAGTAGGTTTGAAAATATTCATTGGGCTGAACTGTTTTCTAAAGGCGATGTTCCCCTTGGCAAAAATACCTACTTATCAGGATAAAATCAGCAGGTCTGGCTTTATCCAGCAGAGGGCAAAGCCACCCGCAGAGTGCCCTGGCTGGCAGGAGACCCTTCCCGGCTCCTCTCTGCTTCTTCCCTCCAAAGAAAAATCACAGAATAGCTCAGCTTGGAAAAGAGCTGTAAGATCAGCGAGTCCAGGCATTAATGAAACATCCCCAGAGTCCAAGGATGGCACCTGAAAAATGCAGTTTGGGAAATGGGCCCCTTTTCTTACTGTGTCCCTGCCCGTGGGGTGGGAAGTACCCCTGGTAACCAGGCAGGGTGTTTCCATCATCTGTCATTTATTAGCCTTTTCTCTGTGTAAAAAAAGCACTGCTGCTTTAAAAGGGTGAGGTTAAGGACCCTTTCTACTGCGATAGCAGGAAACTGAGACAGCTTTTGCTGGAAGGAGCTGTGAGGAGAGCAGGTAAGGAGGGGAAGCACAGGGAAGAGCCAAGGGTGCACCCAAGGAGGAGCTGTGTGTTCCAGCCCTTCTGAAACCTGGCACCCTAAAATACCCCTCGTTTTATGGCTCTTTATTGCTTATTTCCTTACCCCAGTCACCATTGTATGGCTGAATATATATCTATATGTATGTGTGTGTATATATATTACATATAGCATCACTGTGTCTGCTCACTGAAAGGGGGGTTTCGGGGTGGAACTTTCTAGGGCCAGGCTGACCCACTGCTGCCACTGAGATCCAGAGGGACAAAGGATGTCCTGCTCACCATGAAAGTGTAGATTTGTCTGCCATCCATCTGCATTATTAGCATTTGGACAGGCACATGGTGGGGGATTCCTGAGTTGCTCTGTGCAGGGCCAGGAGCTTGACTTTGCAATCCTTGTGGGTCCCTTCCAGCTCAGGAGATTCTGTGGATTCTGTGCCAGCTCTGGCTGTGACCAAGAGCATTAGAGAGAGCAAAATTGTGCTGGGTGGGTGCTGAGTAATTAGCTGACAAAAGTCCTTGTTCCAATCCTAAATTGTCAGGGATCGCCTCACTCTGCTCAGCAGCGGATTTTGATCCTTGCTAAAGCCCCTTGCAGAAACTGTTGCTAAAAGTTATTCCTTCCTCAAGTCTGTTGAGTTCTTGGCTCAAAAAATGAGATCATTTTTATCTGTGTTTTATAAAGTTATGATCATATTCTAATCAAAACACTAATCCCAAGGTATTTCCAGACGCCTTGCCAATAACTAACAGAGACAGTAAATATGATTTGATACCTTAGAGCTCCTCCGAGTCTGATTCTCATTGAGATGAAAGCCTTCAGGCAACTGAGAATTTGGCTCCTACACTGCTGATGAAAACCTAATCAGATATAGGGGTGGGATTCCCAGCAGTTCCCAGAAGATCCTTGCCTGGCTCTGAAGCAGCATTCAGGGTTTCATTTCTGGCAGTTGTCTTTTGGAAAAATAAAGCCTGACATTTTAATGTGGGCCCTTCATACAAAAGGAGTCTTTAGAAAGCAGAGAGATCTGCGAAGCCACACACAAAAAGAGGAGAAAGGGGGAAAAATAGATGGAGGAAACATCTGCTAAAGTTTTCCTGCTATTTCAGGAATGTTTGTATAACTCAAGCATTCCCTACCTCCTTTTGCATCACAGACAACATCTTCGCTAAAAGATTATCTCCTATCCCACTCCTTGTCGCACAATCTCTCTCCCTGCTTGTGTTTGCTTACACAGAAAAGCAATATTGGGAATGTTCTTAATGCATCTGGGTTTTGTTTTAATGGAGCAGCTGGGGACAAGAAGGGCACAGCAGCTTGCTCATCTGCTGCCCCAACTGGAGACCCTCCTTCTCCTCCTGCTGCTGTTAAAGCACATGGAATTATGTGGCATTCCAGAACCTGAGACTAAAGCCCTTTACGTCCAGTGTAGAGCAAACACCCCAAACCTGAGGCAACCTTGTGTTTCTTGTTATGCAGTTAATGCAAAAGGCTGGTCTCGTTAAAATTTTAGTAGCAATTGGGTTTAGATCTGTGCATAAAAAGTGCTGAATACTGGTCTGGTTACCAAATTTGCTCAGACCTTGCTGAAACTGGAATGCACGGAGCGCATTGCATTGAGGATAAAAGGTAAAAACTCACTTGGATTGTCCTGGTGCCATCATAAATGAATCATCACTTAGCTATTAAGAGCCATGCTTGATCATGCAATTTAGAGCATACTAAAAAGAAGCACTGGGTGATTCATGCAGCAGTATCAGAACACAGCACATTTCCCTGTGAAATGCCTGTGAGGTTGGGCAGAGTCAGATGCACTTCAGCTGCAAAGCTGGAAGAGTGTTCCTGATGGATATATCCACCTACCTCCAGGCAGTCTGAAAATCTGTCTTCTGTCCAACCAGAAGGGAAAAAAAGAAGTAAGGAAAGCTTTAGTTGTACACTTTGGGCTAGGCTGTCCCTCTGGGTGATCTGGTACCTGTCATCCTCTCCAGCTCTGACTTCTTCACTGCTGCTGTCACCTGCAATGTGGACACCTGCCCACAGGAATATGGACAGAAACACCAAATTGTCTCCATTTTAAGAGCAGCTTTCTGAAACAACTCCCCTAGCTGGGTTTTACACAGTAACATGAGGTCTTGGTCCTGATCCTAATCCTCTAAGGGTTTTCCCCTCCTCCATGCCTGTACAAGAGACATAACAAAATCCACCCTGTAAGGAAATTATATTTTTCCTTGTTCAATCAGAAACATATGATATTAACCTTTGGAGAAAAATGCATCAAGTTTTATGTTTGCTCCTGCAGTAACATTAGGAATTGATTTCAGGACAGACTACAGCAGTACCAGTTAGTACTTTAGCAGGACTGTAAAAAGAGGTATCAAGTTACTAGTATGAGAATCATTGCCTAGATACCATAACAGCAGGAAATATGGGAAAATCCTAAATAGACAGGGATTATGATTATGTATGTAAGGAAGAGCATGTAATTTAGTGTGGGGGTGGCTGGGCTTAACACCTGTATTTAGTCCTTAAGTTCAGCAAACTAATTTCCAGAAGCCTAAATTAATAAACTGTGTGGTGTTTCCTTCTCATTAGAGAGACTTTAGTCCTTGTTTCCATTATCTTTACATGCCAAGTAAGGCACTTCTCTCCCTTGGGACTAAGGGCTGAGTAACAATTTCATGTGTAAAGCCCTGTCCAAATGCTGTCTTTCCTCTCCCCCTCCTCCCCCCATTTCCAGGGGGAGCAATGGGATGAAGGTCTCATCCAGAGCTGCTCTTCTGATCATGGGCAGTGCAGAGGCTGTGGGCATCAGGCTGACTGGACAAGGAAGCATGCCAAATATCCTGCTGATATATATATATTTTTTGAAAAATTAATGCAGACTTATGCCTCCCTTAACTCCCACGTGTTTTAAACACCAGAAATCACTGTCTGCTAGTAGTTATAAGCCCCTTTCTAGCACAGACGCTGCTCAAACCTTCCATCTTTCCATTTTTTTCTCAGCTGTGGTATTACCTGTGTGCTCTCTCAGGTGCAGGAGAGATCCCTGGCAGATCTCCTCTGCTCACACAGTTGCCTTCCTGCCTCATGTGTAACCTTTGGGCACTGGTTCCTGTCCCAGCTCCATAAGGAGCTAAATGCTCTTATATCTATCCTGAAGTAGGGTAGTTTGCCATGCCACCAGTTTCAAGGAAGCTTTTCACAAACCTCAGTGGTAGCACAATGTGAATGACAAAAAAACCCTGCAATATGGGATCAGCCACTTTTGCTGTATTTATGCTGAGCATCATGTAAAACAGAGTAACAACTTGTAGTTTCTTCTACGTGCATGTGTATGGATGTACCAGTGCACATGACTTTGTATTTCTCTTTATAAAGCAAGTTCTGAGAACATGAATGGGATAAAAGTAGTAATTCACTGTCTGAATTCTAATTTTTGGGTAAACAACAGGGATCTGCTGAAGGCAAAAAGAGCTTGCAAAGTTTTCTCCTCTTTATATGTCTCTGACTGCACTCCTCTAGAAATGACAGTGTGTGCTAGATATGAAAAGCAATTAACAAGCATAAAATAATTCAAATCTTTCATCTAGGAAGCATTTTGCTGTATTTATTTTTTTCCCATAATCTTTAGGAAGCTGGGTTCTGCTTTCTGTCAGGAGCAAATTAGTGACCTCCATTTCTTCTTCCTTGCCTGAGGAAGAAGGTTTGTGTCAGTAACAGATCAGAGAACGAGCAGAGGTTTCGGATCAATTTGCAGCTGATGTTTGTTTGCATTGTTTCAGAGTTCGGTCATTTTATTAGATATCCTTCAGCTCTCACATGAAATATCCTCTGGAGCCCAGGGGAGAGCTTGCAGCTTGCCTCTGCAGGGGCTCTGTTCTCCTTGAGAAAGAAAAACCCTTTAGCAAAGAGCTGAGCGACTGTGCAGTGCCTGCCCACGTGTCCTCCTCCAGCTCTTGGCCACTGATCCCAGAAAGCCCTGTGCTTATTGACTGCTTTGGAAGATGCGGAGCACAAAACAGGCTGGATCCTTAGTTTAGTGCACTTAGGGCTGTTCACTGCATTGCCCTGAAACTGGGATGAGGGTTTTCAACAGAAATTTGGGTCTGAAAAAGTAATGGCCTTGCTTATATTATTGAATTATGCCTGAGGAACTGACTTACTGCTCATCAGTTTGGAGAGATGCAGCAGCCTGAGGAGGCTGAACAATTCCACACCCCTGGAACCCCAAGGTCAGGCTGGATGAGGCCCTCAGCAACCTGGCCTAGTGCATGGCCTCTCTGCCCATGGCAAAAAAATCAAACTGGATGATTTTTAAGATGCCTTCCAACCCAGGCTTTTCTATGATTCCATAATTCTGAGGCTGGAGTCTGGACAGGCCAACGGGAGCAGGAGGAGCTGAGGGGTGCAGGGCTGACCCAGTGTGGCACTGCCCTTCAGAATGGGGGGACAATGAGCCCCCCGAGCCCTTTGTTGGTACCACAGGAATCCAGGGCTGGGGCACTCATTTGGTGAAGAGGTTTGGTGTCACCAAAGCTGCTGAACAGCTCCTGTCACACTCTGTCACCAGGCAGGGAAAGAGAAAAGTGTTTGGACATGCAGGAGAGGTAACAGATCAAGAGGCGATTGTGTTACATCAGTTGTGACAGCTGCAAATTCTGCTAATTGCTATTGATTGCCAGGAAATTTTATTAGACCAGCATGTCAGCTCAAGTTTAGCCATAAAAATGTGCATTTCAGCTAAGATAATAATCAATGGTAGCCTTTAAATGCTACAAACACTTTTCTGATCGAGCAGATTGAACGCTGTGCTACTGAAGTTGCTAATGTAACTCATTGCCTGGTGGGCATAAATCATTGCCTGCATGAGCACAAACTTCTCAGTCCCTCAGCTAAGGCAGTATTTTTTGGAGGCATATTTGGACACTTTATACTGATCATTAATAATGTAGAAAACTAAACAGCAATTAAAGACAGAAAAATATATGTTCTGGTTTGTGGGACTGCTGAGTAACTGCAGTCCTAGTTAGAGATAACAGATGTTGTGGGTGTTCTGCCCTTAAAAAATATCCTCCCCATGGTCCTCAGGAAAATGAATGGGCCTAATTTAAATGAAGAGGTTCTTCTGGTTTTGGAAATATCATGTGGATTCATTTTATTGACTCATTAGTAAATTAATTCCTGGAACCTTAAGCTTTTAGATCAATGAAATACATGCCCAGGAGTGTTTGGGGGCTTCTATGACTATCAAATTCAGTACAATATTTGGGCCGCTTTTGTTTGTTAATGAATATCTTTGCTTTGGCTGTAAAGAAGGAACACTTTCCAGTAGGCATGGAACAATTTTGGGGATATGAGGGAGACAAACAAATTCCTTTGGCCACTTGCACCACAAGTACAGCCACCTTGCAGCTCAGCACATGCCATTCTGTCATCGTGGTGGGCACGGCTGAGCTTGGCTCCTCCGCCCGAACTTTGGGATTTTCTTATTTCCCTCTCCCATAGTGCTTCCCTGCCTTCCTTTGCCATCTCAAGCAGCTCAGTGTTTGCCAGGCTGGTTTTTCAAAGCAGTTGTGTGACAAAGAGGTGTGGGCCTGATATTTCTGAGTCGGAAAGATTTTTAGCCTGCTAGCAGCTGCTAATCTTTTCCCAAGGGAAAATTTCTCAAGAGAGCTTCTTCTCAAAACAGTCTTGGCAAACAACTATTTTTTCCCTAAACAACCTCTCCAGGTGGTGTTTTCACCTTTCTAGTTCTGTTTCTCTAGTTTAACCAATGGGATTAGAGAGATTCCTATTCACCAATGATGTTAAATCTGTATTGGAACACCTTATAAAAGGTAGTAAGAATTAGACAATAATAGTTCTCTATGCCTTCTGAAATATATGGAGTCTCTCATCTTTTTTCGTGTCCTACAACAACAAAGAGGTATGTTTTGCAAAAGTTAGAGTGTTTTGCAAAGGTTAGGATGTATCTTCTCTCTTTAGAACCTGGAGTAAAGAAACCACCGTTTCCATTTTTTCCAAACCCAGTGCCCTAAAAAAGGGCTGGCTACACCAGTGCCTTCTGCAGACCAATGTCCTGCACAGCTGCAGCTATTCCAGGCTGCTAAATTTCAGGGAGTTTCATGTGCTCTCATTTCTTTTCTTTTTATCACAAGCACTAAGGAAATTGGTTGGACTTAGATAAAACTATGTTGATTGCATTATTTTTTCAGTTACAAATGTTTACTGTGTGTTGGCCAGAATATGAAGTTGTATTTTTTTCCTCATTGCTTCAAAGATAATGATCAAGAGTATTAACTGCAGGAGGATGGCTCTCCTTCTGTCTTCAAACAGGAGCAACAGTTTCAGGCTTTAATCTGCTTTATTTGGAGATCAGGGCTGAAAACTGGATTGTGCATGTCTGTTGAATGCCAAAGTAAAAGCTGTAAATCTTTGTAGTAAGCGAAAAGAACTGATCTAAAATTGGGCAGTTCCACAGGAAAGGAGTCCTGTGGTCTTGCTTGCTGTCCCAGCAGGATCTGGGAATGTTTGGTGCTCTTATTCGTGTGTTGTACTGGATAGAATAAAAGCAGCCTCATTATCTCCATATGATAAATTATAGATCTAAAAATACCCATCACATTTAGATGCTGCAATGAAACCAATTTTCACTCAGGAGCAGAAAAAAGAGGGGAATTTGCTAAGAATCAATTGGATAAGACATCTGCTGAGACTGCTGTGCTGTTTCTGCTAAACATTAAGCACAATTAGTTCTGGTGAAAAATGCCATTTTAACCAGCCCCATACCCAGGTGTGCACCAGGGCCTGTACATGATCACAGAGCTGCCCAGACCTGGGGGTATCACAAGGAATTCTTGCTTTCTGCTCAATTTTGCGCTCTTGTCTTTTCAGAACAAGGACTACAAAATCCAAGCTGACTGTGGCCATATTCTGTGCCTTACTGCAGATATATCTGGTCATGCACCACACTTGATGGACCTAAAGCACTTCCAGACACTTCCAATTGAATGTGCTTTCACCGCCAGTGACCTTTAGAGATTTACAATTGTTGTCAATATTTGCGTGTGAGTTACCTTCCTGAGAGAGGGGGTAAGGAACAGGGAGCTGTGTGGTGTTGGATACCCGGTGCCAGGGATGCCATGAGAAGCCCATGAAGGAAGGCTGGGTGGCCACAACGAGGACATGGAGCCACAGTGTGAGACAAGGACTAAACAACTCCTGGATTTTTGAAAAACCTGCTGAGTCAAACTCCCACCCCGCAGCTTGGTAGACATTCCCAAGGCAATCTCTTGGACTGAAAAGGGCTGAGGAGCTGCAGGCACTCGGAGAATGGAAGTTTACATTAGCTGTGACAGGTACAGCAAGAACAAGCTGAGGAATCTCCAAGGTCAAACAAAGCCAGTGAGATCCCACGTCTTGTTCAGGAGTCACATTTCACACCACTGCCTGTTGCTTAGAGCCCTGGTGGGTGCTGCAGCCAGTTCCTGCCATCAGCAGAGGTTTGTCACTGCAGACCCAGGTATTGACATGGCTTTGGGTGGAACTGTCCATGCTGCTTTTCTTGCATTAATTCATATTAAGAAATGCATCAGGTATCACACCAGGTTCCCGGTCTAACCCTTCAGGCCCAACAGCCATAGTTCCTTAGCTTTATTGACCGTACCTGTTATTTTTTGTACGTGTGTCCATGTCCGTGTCCATGCCTCCTACAAGTAAATGGTTTTGATCTCTCTCTCAGTGTGTACCCTTTGCTTCAGGCCCATGCTCCCATGCTTAGTGTAAGGCATAAATCAGCAAAATGAATTAAGGATTCTTTGAGAGCTCTAATGCTTCCAAGTCTTTCAATGCCTTTATTTAAACAGTCAAGGATGTGAAATGCTTTTCAAGCCCTCTGAAGCAATGGTGGTGTGTGCATTGTTTATGTGGGTGATGGCACGTTGCTGCCTTTACAGTTTTACTCAAGTCTTCAGGCATTTACTGCAGGCCAGAAGCTGTAATGACAAGGAAAGAAATTTACTCTGTTGCAGACAGAGCTATTAAAAGAAAATTCTTGTCAAAGTAATCCTTATCTCATGACAGGATTGCTGAATTACTGCGTATTACGGGAAAGGGAATTGCAAATGTGCTGGCTCTTCTTCCCATTAGAGCTATTGTTTTATTACAATTGTCATAAGCGCACATACACTTTTTAATAAAATCTTTTAAAATATGAAATCATCCTGCGTTAGGTACTGAACATAAGATAATGTTATCAAAATTAAAGAGCAAATTGCTCAGACAGGTTGGCAGAGTGAGCAATGCCGTTCTTTGGCTGTGTAAGTGCATGTCCCAGACAAAAGCAGGAGTGGGGCACTGAAGAGTAAAACCTGCACTCCTCTGGGACACCAGAGAGGTAATTCTTCCCAGGAGAGACAGCTCAAACAGTCCCTTGCACTGACCCCTCTCCTCATCCCTTCCCCATGTCACCAGGGTGCAAACCCATGAGCACAGAGCTGTCTGATGGGGGACTCTGCAGGTCAGTCCCACAAGCTCTTCATGGTGAGAGCTCTCTGTCTCCAGTTAAGGTTCCTGGATGAAAAAGGATGACAGTGCTCAAGGTCTTATGTGGCCCCACAGGCAATGAGGCCTTTTTGGTGCCTTCTCATCTCTGGGTCATTTTGCATTTGTGCTCCAGCCCAGTTCCTGCCTCTCACCACTCAACCCCTCGCTTGCCTTCCTTTGCCCACGTGGCCTCAGTGGATGTGGCAGCCCCATTTGCAGATCTGCAGTGCAACACAGCAGCACAAGAAACCATTTTCACTTACCTCTGGTTTTAGACCAAAATACTAAATCTAAATGTGCTTCAATTTCTATCACAAATGTCCAAGGCAATGGTGTGGAAATAATGTGTAGCTTAAAAAAGAAATCAGAAGAAATACTCAGCCCCTTGCGTATTACAGAACATTAGTCCACTGACGCCTTCCTGCAGAAGTTGTGCGGGCTGAGCCTTTTGGTGTCGTTCCCAAAGTGTGCCCCAGTGCTTGGGATGTGTCAGAGGAGTGGCTGTGGGTCCGTGTCACCCCTCCAGGTGTGTGCAGCAGCACGGCCTGTGCGTGTCCAGGGGTTGCTGACCCCGGGGTCTGCAGCAGCCGCGACACTGAAACCTTTTCCTGTTCACCAAGGGCGTCATCATCTCTTCTCCCACCTTTAGTTTCTGTCTCCTAAAGCTTCTGCACGATAACAGGACACAAATGTGAAATCAGGAAACTGCCTGATACCCCCTGGCTGACCAATTAATCACTGGTCCATGTGCTTGTGGTGACGGGCCCTGATAAACAGCAGTGCCACTAACCCTTCCACTTCCGACTGCTTATGTCTCCCAAATCCCTCTCCATGAGCTCACTCTCTCCTTCCCAGCATGGCACCAGACTCCAGCAGCCAGCAGCTCAAGGGCACAGCCCGGAGTGTCCCTCCAGAGGTCCCTCTGCTAAGACAATGGGCAATTCTCTTACTATAATGTGCGTTTTTGTCCCTAAACAAACAACCCCTGCTAGATCTATAGTGCAGCTGATTGTTACCTCCTGGGACAAGGTTCCCTCCAGCCTGGGAGGCAGAAACCAGCTGAAGTCAAGTGTGCACCAACCCCTTCGTTCATGCCTTGATCTGCCTCCTGGGATGAGGACAAGGACCCAGCTTGGCACAAAGCCTTTTTGCTGACCTGGCCCCTCCTGTAAAAGGTGTAGGAACAGGAAACCATTTTCCTCCGCTTTAAAGTTTTGGTGTAACTTGAGAGTCAAGCTTTATGCAGATCGGAACATGTTAGTAATGTCTGGAAAGTAATTATGGCATGTATTATTATTTTAATATTTACCAAGTGCTGACAGAGTAATGCTTTTATTAAATCTTTAGGGAGGGTGAAATACATACCACAATGCATGGTGAGATGAAGATAGTCTTCTGAAATCATTCATTTAAAATTCAATTTTACAGTCACTTCCCTGTGATCTACTTTTAATCCTATATTGGTTTCTTTGCATCTTAAATTATATAAGGTGGCTAATGATTCTAACTTAAAGTTCTTTACGGAAGAATGCAAATAATATTTCTGCCTAGTCAAGGCATGCCATGAACTTCTTACTGAAAAACAATTTATCATCATATTGAAGTGCAATGGAACTTTGCTGCAAGCTTGAAGTCTTTCTTTTTACTTATTGAAGTTGTGCAAGAGCAATATGCTGAGGGTTATCAGCAGATCTCCATGTTTAAAATGGAGACTATGAGATTAAATAACTTATGGCTTCTGTTTTATTTTTCTCTACAATGAGGAGAATCCACTAAAATAATCTTGCAAAATCAAAGAGCAAAATTTCAATATTCCTCATGTCTAATACTTCAGATAATCCAATCCAATTCAATACAGATTTTCAACTGATTTTTTTTTTGTTCAAAGAATCATTTTGTCGCTTGTATCATAACCAAGCATCAGGGTTAGAATTTTTAATCCAACTTGCATACTCCTCAGAGAATGTACAGTCTTCTGTGACTTGTCACCTAAGGGAATGCATTTCTTTATGAAAAAGCATTGAGTTTAACTCATTAATTGGCTATCAAAGTGATTGTAAGGATTAGTGAACTTCATTTAGATGCTCCATAGAGATTTGAGTCACAACGTTGGTAAACCACTGAGGCTGGGTCCTGGAATAAATGTTTGTGATGTGTCCAGTCTAGTCTTCACTGTAACATTTGGTAACTCAAGCAATTGCCCCTTGACTATTTTAATTTAAAACATGTCCACAGACTTGCGAGAAAAATCTATAGCAATATAATTATATGAATGTATGAACTCCAAGACAGCTGAGGGACATAAAATCACTGAGAAGCCCACAGTCTAAAAGAAATGAGTAGCTGATAGGTGGAGTTCCCTGACATCTGGATTTCACTACAGCAAACCATTGTGGAAACCTGACTGGGTTTCATTTGCTCATATCCCATGGCTTCAGCTAAAACTCTTAGGTTTTATACTTTGTTTTAATTCCCAGGTTATTAATTGCCAATACAGATAAGATGTCTTAATGTGCACGAGCTCTCCTTCCCTTGCATTTCATTAGGAAGATATCATTCCGTTTCAGCCACACATCATTAAACATTTCAAAGCACATCCAGCAGGGCAGTTGTATATATGAGACACATTATTACAGGTAATATATTTTGCTGAGCTGCCCAGCCCTGCAGATAAAGAGGCAGCGCTGCCCTGGCCGCTGGCACCGCCGTGTTCAGGGCACACGCAGCATCCATCGCTGTTAAACACAAGCTCTATTACTTTTTCAACTTCTTTTTCTTTGCCTCTCCGCTCCCACCCTTCAGACACCAAGGCTGCGTGCCTGCCTTTGCTGGGGAAGAGAACAGACTGCAGCCTGAAAGCCAAAATCCACAGTCAATACGAGGATGAATGCTTCACCACCAGACCCCTCGTGTAGTTATTTGTGCGAGAGTGAAGTTCAAAGGCAGCGAGCTACAAAACACTGCCAGCCCCCTCGGTGTGAGGGGATGGGGAGCTGAGCCCTTAATCCTCACCGGGCTGTCTGGGCCGCGCTCACATCGATGGATTTCAGCTTTCCCTGAATTGATTAGCGCTGCAGCGCTGCTCCGCTGCCTGTCTGGTCTGAGCGAGCCCTGGGTCTGTTAGCAGCCCTGCTTATCCTCAGAGAACCTCTCTCCAAGTTCAGCACACTGAAGCTGCCCACAAGGCAGCATTATTCTAGTCAATACAAATACAATAAAAGCCAGCAGGAGAGCGGGCAGGCTCCTTACACTGAACGAAAGCTCAGGAGAGATGTGATTTCTTAGAATAAGCAGCAAATACACGACTGCCCTCAGATACGCCAGGCAGTCAGTACCACATTGAATTTTGTATTTTGTTTATTTTTTTTTCCCGGCGCTTGTGCATCTGGGCTTCCTCAGAGACCTTTTCTGCAGCTGTATGTCAGATTAAACTTAACACCATTATCACGGTGAAGGCAAGAAGTCTCTATTAAGAGACTCCTAGCTGGGCACACATGCTGGCATATTAATTTTCCAGACACTGTAGTACAACTGCACTAAGCCACTGAGCTGGCTTAGATATATAAGGTCCTCCACAAGTCAGAAGATGCTCTCAGGTGCTTCCCCACTGTGGGGTGCAGAACTGGTCTGGGTATTCACAGCAACAGTGAATCTGTGCTGGCCTGGAGTGCACGTTCACACAGTCACAGGATATAGAAGGAACAGAGCACAGGGTTGTTGGGAATAAATGAGCAAACTGGCTTTTAAAAAATACTATTCTTTAAGAGAAGGTAAAGAGAAATTTAGACTTGACTCATTTCTCCCAGTCTCCTTTCCTCTGGTGGTGAAGTAAGCGCTCTGTGCTATTGTGAGCTTTATTAGATGGCTTCTCACACACTTAAACGTAATCCTTCAGACAGGAGATGTCTACAAATCCTGTTCTTTAAACATGCTTTGGCTCCTGGTGATTTACTCTTTCTCAGCCATCCATGCACCTATTTTTCATATTTATCCACTTTAAATTAGCACCAGCACTACCCCAGTGTGCAGCTCCTGGTGTGGCTGTGCCCCACTCTCCCAAACAGCATCCTGCTGGCTGCCTGCAGCAAGGAGTGGGATTTAAAGGTTTTTCTTGAGCCAGTTACTGTAGCTGGATTACAGAACTGGCGTAACTATCACTGCTTATGTTGGCCTGATAGATTTACTGTGATTCTTTCTGTAAAAGTCACATTAGAAAGAGCCTGGTGGGCTGTCTTTGCACATGTCTCGAACTGCAGCTGGTACGGCAACATGGGGTGTTTAAACGTGGTGCTTTGGGTGTCACTAGTGTTGGCACAGGTCTGGGAGGAATTTTCTCCCTTTTCAACACACAGTCTGTTACAGGACTGTGCTTGACCCCATAGGCAATTCACCTGCATCTGATGGACTGAACATCGACTATCTCTGTGTCAGAAAACAGGATTTTGATGGGGGAATTGTTTGAATGGGGCTACCAATCCTGCTCCCCCAGTCTTTAAAAGCCCTCTCCATGTCTGCATTACTTTCCTTCCATTTGCAGGTACAAAAGAGCAGCAACAAGAAACTCTCAAACCAAATGGAAAAGGAATAGCATTGACATGAGACCAAGCGTTCACAACCCAGCCCTGCTCTATGCAAAGCAAGGTCTCCCCTCAGCACACGGCCTGGCCAGGATTAGAGAAAACCCCAGGATTTTCTTTCCTAATCCTAAAAGCTGTTACTTGTATTTGATAAATAAACTGTTGCTTTTATATACCAGTGAATGGTGTAAATGATAGCAATAACACCCCAAGGTGCTGGCATACAAATTGTATATTTCAAACGGTGGGTAATGAGGGAGTTGGGGAGGAGCTTAATTAACTCTGCCACTATGCAGCAGCCAAGTTTCATCAGTCCGAGGCAGAGCAGAGAAAGAAATGCACGTTCCCAATGGGGAGCACAAGATGATAACAGTGATGGTACAATTTGTTTGGCTTCGCACCCTGGGCACCATCACCCACCAGGGAACACAGCGGGATGGGGGAAGAGAAGGGACCCACGGAGGAAGCAGGAATGGAAGGAAAACTGTGATCCTCAGAGAAATCTTGGAGGCAGCAGAGGGAAGAGGAGCATCCTGGAGAAGTCTGAATGTGGCAGGAGTAGGAGTGGGGTACATTTCACTCCTGGTTTGTTCACACAGAAAGAATTGCTTTGTATGGGTGAAGGTTGCATGGTGTGTGCAGATCCCACAGAACCAACCCCTGGCCACAGGCAGCCAGGAGCAAAAGGGGAGACACTGTTTTGGCAGGAATTTGGGGTACATACCCGAGTGTCGTTTGCTGCTGGCAGCACCCCATAAAGGCAGCACAAACATGCAGTTTTCAATGGAGCTTCATAATTAAGACTGAACATAGAAAAAAATCTCTCAATTCCTCCGTGAAGTCAGATAACTCCCAGCAAGAAAATTCCTCTCCCTCTCTCCTAGAGCAGCTGCTTCATTTAGGTCATTCAGACACCTCCATTCCTGCTCTGTAGGATGCTAATGGATGGAGATGCTTTGCAGAGGGGCTGAATCCCAGCTCATGCTGAGTCCACCTGTGCCAGCTCCCCTGCAGGCACCGACTGTGGGCGACTGCCTGGGGAGGGAGATTTGGGAAGCCCAGAAACCTCCCTGCTCTTCATTTGCTCTACGTTTCTGTGCATGCTGCTGCAGAGGAAAAAGCCATCAAGCCTTTCAGAGGGAGCAGGGATCGATGCCATGCAGATCAAATAAACAGTTGGGAAACTTTGGGTGAAAGTGTAACACTGTGAGTGCTTCCAGCTTGGTTTCATTCAAGTCCTGAGGTTTTAGTACGATGCCAATTTTAGCTTGAATTGTCTGACAGCTCCTCTTTGTGAACAGGAGCAATATTGACAGAATGGTACTTTTTGAAAGATGAGTGATTTCTTTTTTTCCCCAGAGCAAACACACTCCATGTGTAATGGGATGATGCTGTTTCTTTTCCTTCTGAACTAAGGCTGCTTAAAATGAAATTCTGATAGCTGGCTTTCATTACAGTCATGTCTTTGAGCTTTCTGGGAAAATAGGTATTAGCTATAGGATCTGAGCCCATGCTATTTTAGGGAGGTTCCCCTTGGAGTTACTGTTCAGGTGCCTTCTCTGGGAAGGTCGATGGAACACGTGCCCTGGGCAACTCCTGGCTAAATCCCAAGGGTCCCAAGCAAGGAAGGATAAAAATCATTGCATTTTAATGGGCCTCTCCTTAATTATTCTCTTGAGCTGAAGGGGACCATGCTGTCTTAAGTGGTGTCAGTACCATAAAGCAGAATGTGACCTCAAGGGAGATGAAAGAACCCTTCACATGTGCAAAGGCAGGACCAAAGGGACCATTCCCACTTCCTGGGTTCTCAAAACCTGCATCCTAAATCCCAGCCTGCTGCCCCCAGACAGAGAAAACTGTTTATGCTTGGAAAAAAAACCAAACTGACAACAGTAAATTTCTCTGCCAGGCTCCTTTTTCTTTCATCATATTATTTTTTTCACATCTTGTCATTTGTGTCATGCCACGATGAGAAGCATCAAGGAATGAGCAGCTATCAATGAGTCCTGAAATCACAGTATGATGGTAAATGACAAGGGCAGCGTGGCTGTGTCACTTCTGCAGCTTGGAAAGGGTGGGTGGGTTAGTGGACACTTGATTATCACCCACCTCTTCTGCCTGTGACCTGCTGCTGCAGGGAACTGCTTCCCTGGTGAGGGGCAGATAATGGGAATATTTGATACTCCGTTACACAATGCTTGGACATATTCTGCCTAAGCTCAACAAGATCCAGAGATAGAAAAGTCGGTGTCACAATGAAAATGGTAATTAAAGTTTTGGTCAGATTGAATCCATTACATCTCTCCCAAGTACCCAGTATTGATTTCAGCCCCAGCCCCAGGGATATGTAGTCTGATACCTCTGTAATCCTGCGAGCAGAGACCTAAGCCCATTGCACATGCCTTTTGTGTGGCTTAAACCCAAGAAAATGCTTCCAACCAACTTCAGCTCTGTAGGATTCCTGTTTTATTGACTCTGAGCAGACGCGAGCAAGCGGAAGCTGCGTTTGCCACAAGGAAGATGGCTTTTGAGACACAAGCTGTAAATAGAAGGGCTATTTTGGCTATATTTTTGTGTTGGCATAAAACTGCAGCAGATTGCATTATTCAGTGGGTAATGTAATGTTAATGCAGCCCTGTAGCTGGGGGCGAGAGAACTTAAGGTTTAATCATTTTGTAATGCACTTACATTGCCCATTTTAGATTTGTCAGCTGTCATAAATGAACTGCAGTTTTATCCCGGGACTATATATAGAATTACTATTTATGTATTTTTTTCATCTGCAGCTTATGCAGTTTAAATGAAAAAAAAAAAAAAAATAGAAAAAAAAAGGAAAGGAAGGAGCCAGGATGGAGTGAGGGGGGATGCGCCCTTGGCTCCGCTCTGTTCAGAGAATTCTTCAGTGCCTCCCTGCAGGAAAATTCTGCCTTCACCTAAGCTTCAGCTTAGGTAGTTGACATTTTCAATAAAACAATACTCATTTTCAGCAGACTTTTAATGTTGTGGGGAGTGAGTGAAAATACAGCCACATAGAAATGGCAGTTGGCGAACTTCTGCTCTGTGCCTCACGTATCCATCATTCATAAGAACCAAACTCCAGGAAATCCCCTCCCATGGCATCACTCCTCACCAGTTTTTATTGAAAAACCGTAATATCCTTCTGCATTCTAAATTCTGACTAAAAGCCACCCACGTTACAGCTTTTTGTATACATATTTTTAGCAGTTCTCAGACAAAGACAATTCCTCCTCCTCCTGCCGCGTCCTGCTGCTTTCCCTGCTGTGGTTCCTCACAGCATCACTGGAAATCTCATGGCGTGTGCAGACTGCCCCAGTGCTGATTAATGTCCTTGCCAAGAAAAGAAAGAAGGGGTTTGCAAATGGATTTGCCGCTCCTCTCAGCCCAAAGTACTCGAATGTGTTTGCTTTTTTGGGGCAGCCATTTGAAAAAAATCTGAGGGAAACTTGAGAAAGTAGAACGTCCTGCTGGTCTTAAATTCCAGATATTCCCATTGTCTCCTCTTTTAATCAAATTCTTACTCTGAAAGTGATTTCTGTAGGGAGTTTTGCCTTGACTGTTCTCTCTGCTGCTACATCCTACAGGCCAAAGGAATTCTTTTCTCCAGCAATAATAATCGATGTTTTTCAAGAAGCAAGAATACCCCTGTTTTCATCCATAGCATTTACCTACAAAGAACATGATAATTTACACAGCAAATGCACCCTGTGCTTCCTGCTGGACAGCCTGATTTATCGACTGTGCATCTGTTTCATATAAAGTGCCCTGAGCAGAACAAAAACCTCCATTCTAGAAAAACCAGGACAGTTTCTCCAGTTTTCAATAGATCATGTTCTACCTGTGGGATACCTTGTTAATGACTATACACTAAATCCAGAGGGGGTTTTCCTTTTTCTTCTTTTTTTTTCTCTTTCCTTTTTTTATTTGTAACTAGCCATCCCAAATATTCTGAGTTTCTGGGGCTATTTTAATACCCTTGTTGCCCAGGCAAAACACCTCATTTCTGAGGGAGTTTGGCATCAGTAAACTGGCTACATCAAATATCTCGTTAGTAACACATATCTCATAAACCAGCCTCGTAAAACCATAATGCAAAATCTTCCTCCATTCTGCTTGTAGTTTACACCTTCGCCTTTACCTAGCCAACTTTTTTTCTGCACAGGATGCAGCTGAATTTCCATTAAGGAGCCTGATTTCTATATCCAGGGAAAATACCTGGATTGCCTCTATGGGAAAAGCTTCCTTAGAATCATAGGATGGTTTGGGTTGGAAGAGAAGCCGAGGACAGTGGTCTAAGCAGGACGGTGAAGGAAGTGAAGGGACTGGCAGTTACAGAGGGGTGGGATGAAGTTCCAGCAGAAAATGCTGTTCCCCCGAGGAGCCCGTGCCTTCCTGGAGGAGATCCCAGCCCCACATCTCCCCTCCCTGCACCCTTCCCTGAGCACAGCCAGCACAGCCTTGCCACAGGGAATTGCTCCTCACTTCTGCTGCCAGCCTCTCACTTTGAATCTTCAGCACTAACTTTCCCCAAACCACCTGAGGTTTTAGGAAACCGAAGGATGGGAGAAAATCCATGTTCCCAGTGCAGCTCCACTGAAAATGTGTAAGTGCAGCCAAACCAGGCCCAGGGGGGCTGTGTCTATCAAAGGCACTGATACAAAGCCAAAATCATCATTTGAAGCCTTAAATTGATGTAACTGAGAGTAGAAATTGTTTTTTTACTGAGGGCATAATTCATGCAGGAGGATGCTTATAGCATCCAAAAGGCTTTGAGCTAGTGTTACAATACTGACAGTGAAGCACAGGGGTGTCTTGGGAAAAGGGAGCACATTCCTGTAAAACAGCACCACAGGGAGCTGTGACAGAGCTGGATCTCATTTCCTACCCTGTGGGCTGGGCCCTCACTGCATCTGCACTCCCCTTATCCCCCAGCCTTGTCTGGTGAGCTCCAGCCACACCAGAAGGTGTTTGCAGCACCAGGTCCATCTGAGATCCACTGTCCCCCCAACATCCCACCCAGAGGACCTCCCTGAAGAGGCCTCTGGGGAGCTGGACCTGGAGCACACGGCTCTGAGGCACACACTGCCTCTCATCTGGGGTTTTTCCTGGACCACGGGGGTCTTGATTTCTGACAAGACCTCTTCTCCCCACTGTAAAATAAATTGCCATGTGAAAACATCACAGATGGGATGAGCGAAGTCCTTGACCTTGTTTCCTTGCTGCACACAGCCAGGTGGTGCCTCTGCCAGTTTCTCTATTGCCAGTCAGGAATCAAACAGCTCCCTGCCATTAAATTGCCAGTCCTTTGTCCCTGGGCAGAGTGCAAAATAAAGTCACCTTTCCCACAGTTTGCCAACTGTTGAGGCGTGCTGCTATTTCAGTGTTATCTGCAGAGTTATTGGCTTTGCCCAGGTGACGTGTCACCAAGCCAGAGCTCGGGGAGGAACCGTGCAGCCTGCATGTGACACTGCTCTGCAGGGGACGTGGAGAAGCCCTTGGGCTTGAGGACACCTTGGTTTGCTTCTTCCTGCTCTCCTCAGGAGGAACGCCCCAGGCTCCATATCACCCTGCTACAAGCTCCCAGGACACCTGGCAGCAGCACAGGGTGTCCAGGGTGCCATTTTGGGCTTCTTCCTCCAAGGAATTCTTTCCAAAACGCTTTGGTCTGTGGTGGTTGTGTCTATCCAGTGTTTTACAAAGACATTCTCTGTTTCAGCCTTTTTTCAGCTGTTTTGTCCGTCTTTCTGATGCCTTTGCCAGTCTGGCCAGGACTGAATTTGGCCTGACAGGCACTTTTCCATTAATCAGAGATTTGCCTCAGTGGCAGGGTTGTTCTGACGTCTAATTAAGTTTACAGTTTCTAATTAAATTGATTTGAGATCCTGGGGTGGAAGGCCTTTTAAGAGAAATCATATATTAAAAATTTAAGATTTTTTGCTCCAGCAACCTTTTTGTGTAAAACCAATTTTAACATTCAGACGTGAAGGATGAGTAATCCTTTCTCAGGCTTTGGCAATGTTAGCTGAAGCTTTTGCTCATTCACCTTTATCAGAGAAGCAATAAAAATTTGCTAATCGCCTTGACAAAGGTACTCATGTCAGGGTGAAATATGTGGCATACGTACATCGCCAGGATCAAAAAGAGTAAACTTGCTGGATTGAGGAGATGTGTGAGACCCAGACTGCAACAGTTTTGCCCCTCTTCCTGTGGTAGTTTTTAATCCCAACATCCAGATAATTAATAAGTGGTATTTGAGAGGGTGTCTCACATCCCACTCCTGAGCCAGTCACTTTGAACAGGCTGTCGCTGTGAGCTGCACACCATCCTCAGTCAGATAAACTTTATAACTTCATTTCTCGAGGCTCAATCAACCAAATCAAATATTTCCCGTGGAAGACTTGATTAGATGTCATTAAGATGTGGCAGAAAAACTTTCAAAATGATGAAAATTGACCAACTCACTCTCCTTGCTTTTGTATGTCAAAGTTATCTTAAATCTTAATAAACCCTAATCAATGCCTACTTTATACTCACACATAAAACAACCCTTCAAGGGCCTCCCATGGGAGACTTTAAAGGGTGTTTGGGGTCAGACCAAGTCCTTGGTGTTCCCTCCAGGGCCAACTGCACATTTGTTCACTTTCAGTCCTAGAGAGCAAGGATTCTCATTGCCTTTGTGCCCTGCTTGTGTTACAGCTTTTTGTGATGGGAACTGAGCCACCCCATTGTCATTTTGAGGGTCCACTGAAACTTTATCTCCCCAGAGACATCTTGTCTTTGGAGAAATGCTGAGGGTTTGACTGATACCTCATTTAAGATCACTAAGGTAATGAGAAGAAGAGCTGTGGATTGAGATGTAAGAGATACAGAACTGTGATGCTCCTGTCCTGCTTCACTTAGTTATGCTCTGTTCCCAATACCTGGAGAAATAATAAATGCTGTTTGATGGGTTTTATCATTTAAAGTAAAAGAAAACGTGATCTCCTCCAAGGCTCTTGCCTTTAAAGATCAGTAATATGAAACAGAAAAAGGACTGAGAGTTTCATGGATTTTTAACTGGGAGATTTTTTTCCACCCAAAATAATGATGACTTATTGAAAATGCTTTTTTCACCTTGAAAAAAGATGTTTTGATAAAGCTTTTTTAACACTCTGAAATGTTTTTGATGTTTAAAATGAAATTGCTTTCCAGATATGCAATCTGAACCATGCTCTTGATGTTGAAAGGTAAAATAATTATAAAATAGAATTATAATAAGGCCAGAGAGGAAACAAGAAACATTTCAAACTAATGTAAGCAGATTCAGGATAGACCTTGTCTGAATTTTCTTTCACTTTTCAGCTTTTATTCCTTTTGTCCTAAGCTAAAACAGAGAAATATTTCAGAATCTGCCACATGCAAAAACATTTCCTGGCCCGGCTCTAATTGCTCGATTGAATTATTTGCAGACAGATCACAACTCCCTTCAATTAATCAGTTCCATGAATGCTTTTTCTCCCCAATCCCTGACCCACAGCTCATTCATGGACCCCATGCTTGTGCTGATTTAATTAGCCATTTAGCTCACGTGGCCTGGGAGGGTTTCCTGTTTGCACAGGCCCTCACTTAAGCTCAGGATTTGCATACAGCTTCTAATTCTCCCTTAACATTCACCCTTCCAGAACCTTTTCTGCCTCTGACCTCCCATACTGGGATCCGTGTGGGAAGCCGATGCACTGGGAGCATGAACCCAGCTGGAATGAATTTGTTTAGAAAACTGAGAGGACTTTCACTGAGGTTTTTTTGGAATTGCTCACCCAGTCCTAATTGCTTTATAAATTTAATGGAGTTAATTCTGGCCACTGGGTGCTGGATAAGGGGTATAAAGGCAGCAAAGAGTCACAAAGCCTCATCACTTGGCACAGGAAAAGCGCTGAGGAGGAAAATGAGGAGCAAGGAAAAGGCCTCATGCAAGTGAGACATTGGACTCCTCTGCAATAAGTTGGAGGCCAAGGTGATGTTCCTGGAAATTTTTGAATTTCAATTCCCATAAGCCGTAAAGGTGGTAAGGAACTGGGGTTTTATTTGTTGTTGTTTTGTTCAACTCCCTTATTCACAAGAGCCGGTTACTGGAAATGACAAGAAAATCAGGACTGCCAAGGTATCACGGTGGTTCATGAAAAATTGTTGAGTCTGGTTGTTTCATGAGTTTTTTGTTTGTGTGTTTCTTGTTTATTCATTTTTGTAGGTGTGCCATAAATTCCAATTTAGGGTAAACCTGTAGTTCTCCTGTTCCTTTATCAGTGGAAGAAATCTTCAAGTATGTTAAACCTTTCTGCTGCTGATTACTGCAGGGGTTTTTACTGCAAGGTAAATCTGCATTTTACAAACAGGAATGCTATCCAGGTGGATGTTTCTGATATGCATCAAAGGCTATATCTGATAATGCTCTCCTCAATTGAAGGTGACAATAATTATAGGAAAGAAATCGTTCTACTTCTGTGCATAACTCAAAATATTAGTTTCTCTGGCCAAACCAAGATACTGAAGAACAAGATACTGAAATTGCTTAAGATGAGGCTTAACAATCAGCCAAATTCCCTTTGTGCCTCTTACCTGCTCACCCAGAAACGGGCTGTAATCTGCTTTTGTACATGGATAATAAGAGTGAGGAGTGGGGTAATTCACAGAAAGAAAAGTATATTTGCAAAATATCTTTTCCTGGAACGTTGCCCACAGAGTCATGCAAAGTTTAACTGCTAAAGAATCCCTCCAGAGCCTGGCCTGGTGCGAAGGAAGGTTGCTGTGCTGTTGTGCTGCCCCAGGCCATGCACAGGCTCTGCCTCTGCTTTGTCCCCTGCTCTGGTCTCAGTTACTGTAAGCAAAGCCCCAGCAGCCAATTCACAAAATTAACTTTGGAGAGATCTGGCTTTATTTCTTAAGCACCGGGGCTGTGGTTTGACAGAGCTTGTTGTGGATCAGCTCAGGCTGGGCTGGCTCGGGCTGGGCAGTCCTTGGCCACAGCAGGGCAGTTGCAGAGAATAAAGAGGCAGACCATGGCTCAGAGTGTCAGGGAGAGCAATAAAAGCTTATCAAGAAGGAATCACAAGCACCTAATGAGAATCAGATGCAGCATAAAGGGGCCACGGGCATGCTCTTATCCAGATGCACAGGGAGTTATGTACATAAACAGTGGATAATTTGGTTTTACATCTTATTTTTCATCCAAAACTTCAGGGAGAAATGACTTGGTTACTGGAAGTGGTGTGTAGGAAAGCTGCTGTTAAGCACTCAGAGATTGCTCCCCCTGAGCTTGGGGTGATGGAGCTGCCCTGGGGGACCTGACACCTCCACTCAAGGTGGTCTGGAACAACCACAAAGTGCCCAGCTCTGGCTGAGACCCCGCAAATGAGAAGCCTCTGGGTCAGGAGGGGTGAGCCAGAGCCCCCCGTAGCTGGAGCAGACAGTGGTGCTGTGGGGCTGTGGTCCCTCAGCACAGAAGGTCCTGCTGCTAGAGCTGTGCCACGGACCACATGCAGAGGTGGCTTTGGGTCCAGCCTGAGGGCTGAAGGAGAGTCCTGCCTGCTGTGCTTCCTGCTCCTGATGTTCTGGTTTCCAGGCTGGAGGCTCAGAAGGCTGCAGTGCATTAGTGGGAGATTGGCTTCCCACATGAAAAGGAAGTTGCTTCCAGCTTCGCCGGCCTTGTGCTGCTTGTGGTTGCACATGTGAATGCATTTGTTGTGATAAATGCAGGAAACCCTGGACTTAAATGCAGAGGGAAGGGTGGCTGTCAGTCAGCCCAGAAGGGCTGCAAGGCAGATGGTCTTGGTGTTAAGTCTTGCTTGGCCTTGGTGAGGTGCATAAAGCTGGGCAAATTGCAGAAAGCCTTTGCCTTTGAAATGAAACATGCCTTGGGCTTCACCTCCGAGTGCAAGGTACCATAAAGGGGACTTGTTTGATGTAATGGAGCTGTGTCTCCTCTTCTGAGGCCATTTGAGGTTGCCTGACTTGTTCCCAGGATTGATTCCCAATCTGGTTTAAGAGGGATCGGTCTAATCCCTGAACTGCAGAGGTAGTT
>VYZR01053353.1:4642-33447 GCA_013400675.1 Oxylabes madagascariensis | reverse complement strand
CTGCTGAAATGTTACACAGCAAAACATTTGCACGATTTCCAGACATCAACATCTCAGTGCTCAGCATGCAATTACCTTAATGTTAACACCACAGTATGTGAAGCCTTTTTCCAGCACCAATACCCACATCAGCCTGTCCTGAAAGCGGCACAAGTAATGCGACCCAGGCAGAGAGAGACCTAGGCAAGGAAGAAACCCAAACAAAAACTACATATTACCTTTTCTACATGCCAATGAAAGGATTCAACAGCAAACACAAACAATTTCTGCGTCAACATCACAATCAGTTAACACTGGCTAACTAAGACCTTAACTAGCACCTTAGAATCTTGAAGAAACTGGCTGAAACTGCAGCTTTGAAAAAGCTATGGAAAGTTGGGAAACCTCACACAACTGCAGGACTACATTATTCAGACCAGACTAGGTGTGAACAGCAACTCCACCCTCAATTCCCTTTGCAGAGATGACTCTCATGATTAAAGATCATTTTTGGCTGCATTCCCAACCACACAGTTCTCACTGATGTTCTCAGGAGACCTAAAATCCTTCTTACTGAGAAGATATTAAAGAATCACGATATAGCACAGGAGTTTCCTAATGGCCCAATTTGCTGTGGAGTAGGAAGTTTATTTGTTATAAGAGAAATAAAAATATAACTGAACTGGAATTTGAAAATCGGGTCCTGAACAACAGCAAATTAGTATTCAAAAAAAAACCAAACAAACCCACCCAAACTTTTTCTCTTTTTTACCTATGTCAGAAAAAGAGCAATGCCAAACTTCCTAAGAACTGGTGGTTATACTGCATTTGAACTACAGACTAATGTCAATCCTCCTAACACAATAGTTCTATTCTTAAGCACGACATTTGCTGCCAGTTTATGACCTGCTTCTGCTGTCATTCATGTCTGGTGACCACTCACTTGCAGAGAATTTCAGTTTTAAAATGTTGTAAGATCAAATCAGTGAAACCAACCATTAAGCTGTAGTTAAAATTTAAGTAACCTTTTCTATCCCACTGAACTAATGAAGTGCATTCTCTTGCTAACATTTTGCAAAGATTTTAATTCCTTTCTTGCTAGCTGTTAAAGCTACTAAAACTCCTTTACACAGAAAAAAGTATGGGTTTAAATTAGTGACACACAAAGTGGTACTGCTTCCTTTTGAACTCATCTGAGAACACCATAGTTTTTCTTGCTTCAAGACATTCATTCACAGATATTCCCATTAAAGAAGAGACTTTTTACCCCTGAAGACTAGTCTTTTAAATTATTTATTCTGAGGCATACATGCCACCACAGTCATAATGGGAATGGGGAAAAAACCCCAATTAAAATATGTATCTATATAATATATATAGATATAAGACATAGATAACATACATATATGACAGATAGATAAATATTATAATGGTATAATAAATATATCTATTATACATATAAAACATAGATGGACTAATGCAATAGACAAACTAAGTATCCTTCTTTAGGGAAAAAAGAATTCCTAGTTTTATTTAGTACCTCTCTCTAACCAGTGATGAAAGTGCAGCACGTTTCCTAGTAAAGCACCTGGATATATTCTTCAGAAGAGCATGATTAAGGTTAACTTCCACTGCCTTCAAATATTAAGCCACTTTTTACAGTCATAAGCCATTTTCTAAGAGGCTTATGTAAATATTTGCCTCTTGTCTGAGGGCTACAATCTTTTGATTATTTAGGTTACACAAAGGCTGTTTCTCAAGAAAATGACCTTGCAATTTTAAAACAGTTACTCTGTCTCCAGCTGGGAAAAAGACTGGGCATTTCTTCACCTCTGTCTCTGTAATTCTGTGAAAATCCCATCACAATGTCTTTCACAGGCTGTAAACCCACAAGTGCTGCTACAATCCTACCCCAACTGCCTGCACAAGATGTGACATTAAATCTTATCAAGGGTTTGTTCTCAGCTGTTTACTGCTACTTGGGCTGCATCATGTATTTCACAAACATCCAGTCAATATTCAGCACAGCCAATTAACACAGCCAAATTAGCAAAGTCACCTTCTGGATGCTGAGTAATGGGATTGATGCAGAGACAGACCTACAGGGAGCAGTCTGACACAGATCCTTCTCTGTGCTGTCTGTCTGAAGAACACAATTTACAGCCTCCAGTTAGGTGGGATCAAAGCATTCCAACCCATTTGTTCAGTATAGAAAGATTAGGATTGATATTGTTTCATCATTTTAGTATCTCTTTCACCATTTAGTATCTCTTTAAAGGTAACAGTTACCTTTACTAAACAGAGTTATTTTTTTACAGGAGACATGGTAGAATCATTAGCTTGAAAAGATGTCCCAGATCAAGCCCAGCCTTTGACTGAACACCACCATGTCCATGAAACCCTATCACAACCCTATCTGCTTGTTCCTTGAATGCTCCCAGGGATGA
Source organism: Oxylabes madagascariensis (assembly GCA_013400675.1). Taxonomy (NCBI): domain Eukaryota; kingdom Metazoa; phylum Chordata; class Aves; order Passeriformes; family Timaliidae; genus Oxylabes; species Oxylabes madagascariensis. The sequence continues at coordinate 31,021 of VYZR01053353.1, read as the reverse complement.
TGACTCCACCACTTCCCTGGGGAGCCTGTTCCAATGCTTAACCCTCCGTTCAATGAAGAAATATTTCCCAATATCCAATATTTCCCAATACCCTGAGCCTCCCCTGGTGCAATTTGCGGATGTTCCCCTTTGTCCTATCGTTGGTTGTACAAGAAGGATAAAAGTAACCACTTTTTCCTGAGCAATCTGTAAATATCATATTTAACCCAAAGCGTGAAACGTGGTTTTCAACTCCAGATTCTCCTGTTCTCCAGCAAAACCATGTTTCCCGAAGTACTTAGCTGCAATATTTCACAAATTCATAGAATGCACAGAATGACTAGGTTGNCAGAGCTGGACACAGCACTCAGTGTTCTTCCTAAACTGAGGGGACACAACTGGACACAGCACTCAGTGTCCATCCTGAACTGAGGGGCCAGAGCTGGACACAGCACTCAGTGCCCTTCCTAAACTGAGGGGCCAGAGCTGGACACAGCACTCAAGGTGCGGCCTCACCAGTGCTGAGTGCAGGGGCAGAATGACCTCCCTGCTCCTGCTGCCCACCCCATTCCTGTGAGAGAGGAAGAGCTGCCTGTACGTACCCAGGCCGCCGGCCGCCAGCGCAGACTGCAGCGCTGCGGCCAGGCTGGGCACCAGCTGCCGGTAGTACACGGTGTCAGAGCACACGCAGGCGCCGCCGCCCACGGGGCCCGGCCAGCTCCGCAGCGGCCGGGGAAAGCCCACCAGGAACACGGGCAGGGTGAAGAGCGGCAGCAGGGGCGAGGAGAGCAGCGCTGAGACGGCCACCAGGGCCAGCAGCACGGGGAAGAAGGCGACGTTGAGCGCGATCAGGGCGGCGCTGGACCTGCGGCGCTGCTTCTTCTCCGTCCACGACGTCAGGAGGATGGCGATGGCGAAGTGCAGCTTGGAGAGGAACTGGAACAGTCGATCCCGCAGGAGACCCACCTGCAGCAGACAGGCAGGAATGTGTGGTTTGTAGCCCGGAGCACACTCAGCACAGCCAGAGTAATTTGAAGACAATGACTAGCATTGGTGTTAGAATATATCTTAGTACAGTTTTTAGCTTCTATCTGCTGGGTTCTGCGCTCTGTAATTCTCCAATACGACAGGGCAAGGAAAGAGAGACTTCAGGTAACAATTATCTGCTTAATTTTACATTATGACCATTACCAGCAAGAGTTTGATTCCTGTATCAAGGCTCCTGTTCCACCAGAGGTCTGGATTAAATGCCAACGTTTGTGCTGCTGACACGACCACCATGTCTAGTAGGGCATTTTCTGTATTCTGCCAGACCTAAAACAGAGGTATGTTAGAAATATATTAAAATATATATCTATTTATCTCTGCTTTCATGATCTGGAATATTTCTTCCAGGTCATCTTGGTTCTCAAATTATGTAGAAGAGCATTTCTAAGGCTAACATATTTAAAATTCAAATTACCATCCTAAATATCCTTGTGAATCCAATGGAAACAGACACAGAATGCGGGTTTTGTAGCGCACGGTCAAGTGACAGGAACGCTATCATGGCAAATGGAGACACTGCAATTGAAATAAAAGAATCATTGACCTCCTTCCAAAAACAACAAAAGTCAACAGAAGCAAGCAGTCTTATTGCAGGACGGAAATCCCAGCATAAAAAGAGAAACCTTCCCTTCATCATCACAAACTCCTCTTTGTAATGCACTCCCCCGATATTGAACAGTTTATTTGCACTAATGGCCCAAGACAACAAACATTTACATCGATGCTTAGTTCTTGCTTGCTATTAGTTCTTTTGTCCTTTATTTGTTTCCCCAGGAGAAAACTCAAATAAGTAAAAATAAACATGGAATAGCAGTCATCAATTTACATTCCCAAACTAATGCTTCTTTATGAAATGAAATAATTTAAATCAATTTTTATTCCTTGAAAGTAGATGCATTTGTCTCTAACCTACCAGAAAGGAGGCTCTTCCCTTTACTAGCAAGCTCTAAGAACCAAATATTTAGTCAGCTTGAAGACTTTCAATTCATTTTGTTTCCAAGTACATCTTTTCAAAAGTGGGTACTGCAGTTGTAACTAAAATCCTTTAAAAGGCCCTGCTTTCTCAGCTGGGCTTTTAAAAGGCTCAATTTTTTAAGTTCACCCCTATAAAAGAAATAAATAAAATCACTTTCAAATGCAATCACTTTCAAATATGCTGGACCAGTAACTTTGAACTCAATGCACAAATTTAATAAGACATCAACAAGTATTTCCAGCCACTTGGTTTCCTTTGGTTCATTCACAGAATCTTGCACATACAGCAATTCTAGAGTTTCAATCTCCCTACAAGCATCATCTAACAAACAACAGACAGTGGTGTATTCCTACCTAGTGTTAGTAAAATCCTCCTGACAACACCAACTTTCATTAGCCTTCTTTGCTTCTCCATGAACACATCCACAGTCCTGACATCCTTTGGGTAAAAGGGGTTTCGGAAGACTCCAAACAAGTACACTCTCTGAATCTCTCTAAGAATCCACATAATTACAAGTAATAGGATCAGAATGTAACTTGCTATGGCCTGGGGACTGCCTTGGGAAAATGATGAGGAGCCTGCAAATTGATGCAGCAGGCTCACTTCTGTAAGAGCAAATGCCAACACAGTCACATAGAAAATAAATTCCCTCCACCCAAATTGTATTCTAAGACCTCTGTGTGTATTTTTAGATTTGCTGGAGCCTAAATGGCTGATCAGGGTGTGTTTGAAGGCAAACCCAATCTCGCTTAGGTTAAGACTCAGTATGAACCCAAATCCAGTCATGAAGAGGATCACACCGAGGGGGCTGGGAATGAAATACGATGCTATTGCTGTTCCAGCAGAAATGAGAAACATTACTAACAACCTGTGAAGGAGAAAATAAAGAAGATTTGCTTGAAAAGAAAAAGGTTATAAACAATACTGATATATTTTACAATTGCATAAGCATTTACTTTGTGTTACTTGACATAGGTGAACCTCCTAGTCCAAACTCCAACAGTTGTTCCATTCCCCAGAGAAAAAGTGCATCAAGCGGGGGCAGAATTCCCATTGCCCACAAGAATGGCAGAAAAAGAAACAGGATGTGCAAAATCTGGTTTGTCTGTTCTAGAATGGGTGCGTTGACAGCAAACCTGGATAAAAGAAGAAATGGATTTGACTTCTGTGAAGGGAAAAATAACTTCCACATGGGAAGACTTCCTGCTTAATTACTACAGCAAATCCCAAAGTAAAAATTACACATTCAGCCTGTAAAACCTAATGAATATTTTTTAAAAGGAAAAATTAAGACATATATTTATGTTTGGGACAGTAACACATTAATCAGAACATCAGAACACAGACTAAATTTTCATTTAAAATATTTGAAACCTTCAGATGAACGCAGTCATGCAATTATCCCAATTATTTTTGCTACTGTTGTGATAATGCACTGACAAAATACTTGTGCAAAAAGGAAAGGTCCACAGGCTCCAAGGCCTCAACTGTTTAACAAAAAATTGTAAATTTTTTTTTTCAGAAACACAAAAGCAAAATTTTGTGCAATTCCAAGGCCCAAGATCTAAGCTTTAACACTGGAAGAAATGGCATGTTGCTTGTACACCTACAGATAATATTGCATATTCCTAAAGAGAGTTTATTTCTACATAAAAGTGTCAAAATCTTCCTGCAAAACCACCAAGATCAGTGTTAGAAATCTGCATAAATTCTAACCCATACGTACTTCACAAGTTAAACGTAGTAGACTGCAAAGATATTTGGTTTCTCTCTACTTTTTAATAAGTTAGCAAGCCTCAGAGGAATTTTATCAGGAATTTTGACAATGCCTTAATCGTCTCCTCAGGAAATTGAATAGAAGAATTTGCAGTCCAAGACTACATGTATAATTCTCATACCTCACCTGAAGTGGCAATTAGGGTAAATCATTAACAAAGACATCTCACAGTGCAAAACTAGCAAATTCAAACATTGGGTTTTTAATGTACCTGAGGTACCCCAAGCATAAAATACATACATGTGACAAAGTGCTATAAATATCACCTGACAGGGAGAAAGAATGCAGAGAGTAAATCTAAAAGCATCTTGTTTTAGGAGCCTGATACTACAAATACTTCAGCTAAGACACTCATCTGGAAAACAGAAATGTGACTCTCCTCATTTGTAGACTGACACAGCTCTTTTGTATTGCAAAAGCATTTAAAAATCCAAGTTCAAAATCTGTATAACAAAGCCACAGTAATATTGCCATTTGCTTACCCATTCATTAAAACCAAAATCAGAGGTTCTGGTTGTTTTTTTTTTTTTTTTTCTCAGTTTTTTTTTTTTTGCCTGTTGTATAAAAGCATTTGCTATCACTTTACAGAGCTTAAATTAGAAAGTATTCCAGGATGAAATCTGGACACAAATCCAGTAATCCTGAATCTTGCAGTGTTTAGATTTATGATTCCAGGTCAGGAACACGTGTTTTCAAGACATCCTTTAAAATGATACAGATGCAAATGCTCCAATACAAAAATATGAAAAATTACATGGTAGAAGATAGTTTTACCTATCTCTTACTTACAAACTGCTCTTCCTAGTTTACATGGAATGCTATTAAAATTTAAGAACCTTTTATGCACAGCATAGAACCTCAATTTTTATCATATATGCATCGATCTTCTTTCTTTGAAGTTACTACAGTTGATTGGAATCTCAAAATAAATTTTCCTCAGAAAATTAATTTAACATTTCCCATCAAAAATACACAGAATAACCATCACTTTAAGTGGCTAAATGCACTATTACGTTTACCTGTGTGCAAGATCCACCGCAATAAAGACAAAAATGTAGAAAGGTCTCATCAGAGCAGTGATTTCATAGGTATCCAGTGCTTGGAAAGTGGCTGTTTCGGTGGCTGTGTTTATGATTAAGGAATACTCTCCTATACATATGGTCACCCATCCAAACACAAAGATCACAACAGTTCCTCCAAGGTTGCTGTATAACAAGGTTATTCTGTTTGGCAGCAAATACCAAGTTCCCAGCCCACACAATACCCCTGCCAGAAGGGAATGGAATACAGTGTTGATTATGTACTTCTTGCCCGGAATAATAAATTTTACTGTCTCTGAACCTACACAGCTGGAAAATTCAAACTCATCTTCATCTGTCAGGGTACTCTGAATTTGCATTCTTTCTACTGTCACTGTTTTCTGCTTTGCATAGAGGTTTGTCATCTGAAGAGCCAGGGCAGTAACAAACATGAGCGCTCCCGACAGCGCCGCGGTGCAGAAGTCCCTCATCACTCCCAGCTGGTACAGGAGTGTCCCCACTCCTCCCCAAAGCCATGGTGTCAAGAAAAGGATGATCTGGTTCACATAGATGTAAGGAGGGGCACAGTAGCCTAATTTGAACCGGGGACCTCCCAGCACAGTCTGAGGGAAGCGCTTCAAGAAGAACTCCTGTTTGTAGTCATTGAGCAGGGGTACATCTGGCCCCATCCTCATGGCTCAGGAATGCTGGCTGGGGATCATCTTTCCTGTGAGAGAGCAGAAAGGAATACATGGACACATTACTGATTCTGGAACTCAGAACCCAGGGAATTCTTGTGTCTCCTTTTTATTTACCAAGTTACAATGGAATTCTGACAAGTTGCTGTTAGAATTTCCAGAATACAACTACTAAGCAAACACCCATTTTAAAATGTGAACACATTCTTTCATCTGAAGCTTGCAAATGAATACATAACCTGTTTTGGGACATGATAAAACCAACCCATCACCCCATCAGAACACCTTCCTAAAAGTGACATTCTTCCCACCCAATCTGATTCCAATCACACCTTGCCACAGAGCTCCAATTCCAAATCCTGTTCAGGATCTCTGTGTACAGAGTCTGTGATTTCAGTGAACACAAGTGCAGGGACACAGGCACACAGAGGTCCCTGTAAAAAATCAAAGCTTTATGGAATAAAGTTTTTTCTACATAAATATGTTAAAGAATGTAAGCAGAAGTATTACAAATTTTGTTTTCCACATCTGCATTTTACCATCCTCCCTACACAGCCCAGTTGTCGGACAGGATCTCACTGTAATGTAAAAGAAACAGTTCACTTTCTGCTTCATAAAACAAATAAACAAATAAAAAATAAAAAATAAACACAATACTTGTGAGTTGCAGCAGAATCAGCATATATTCTTCTTTGTGCCAATGGAAAAAGCTGAAAGAAAGGAGAGAAAAAGATACCTGTAGAAATTTACAATGACCCATCAAATAGAAATAGGTTTGAATACTCTTTTAGAGAGGATCAGGCAATGCAGAAACAATGAATGTAAGGTGGTAACTGTGATATTCAAATATAATTCTATGCTACTGATTGTGAAAGCAAGAATCTATGAGTGTCAGGTAGAAATACTTGAGCTAAAAAATAGGGTGAAAAAAATAGCACAAAAAAAGCAGTGCCAGTATCATTAATAATAACTCTAAAAAAGAGATGGTGTGCATTAGGAGATGTGCAAGGACTGAAATTCTGACTGATTTTCTTCCACTGGACCCATACAATCTGATGAATACCCATTGCCAACACTGGTGAGACATTAAAAATGAAACATTTGGCCACCACAGAGTCCTCCAACTACTGCAATCCCTTTTTCCTACAATACCAAACATTTCTGAGCCCTCCTGAGAACAATTCATCTCACTTATTTATACAGGTACCAGTCACTTGACTGTTGGGAGATGCTGGTCATTGAGGAATGAAGTTGGAAACAGTGCAAATGAGATTTTATCCATTATCATGACTGAAATTTGCATTCTGCATCCACTAAGTCAATACACTTCACCACGGAAAGCAGGACCCCACAGGCTCTGTAACTACTCTTTATGTAGGCTGTGAGGTTTTTGTTTGTTTGTTTAATAAAATATTGCAAAGACAGTTTTTTTGGTCATACCATTTCAAGCCACTAAATACTTCTTAAAAGTAAGGAGAAGGCAGCAGTCAGTCCTACTGGAACGAATGGAAAAGACACATGTTGACAATGGAGAGGGGAATTCATCCCAGTCAGCTCAGGAATTTGAAAATGTAACAGTGACACACCCAACTGAAAACAAATTTTAAATGTAATTATACAATATCACAATTCAGTCAATCTTCTTTAGAAAAATAATCACTGTTTAGAGGGTACATGGGCGTGGAGCTTAAGTTGCTGGGATAGTTACATGCAGTAGAAGATTATTAGGCATGGAAACGACAGGAGCTGAGTTTAAAAAGAAAACATAGAACCAATAGGTGCAGAGTTTTCCTTGAAAAACAGTTTTTGGGCAGCTGTGTTTTTCTGCTCTGAGAGGGGCTATTTTTGTTTCGAGTTCCAGTCTGCATTTGTGTTTGTCAGTTTATATTGCTAACCAAATGTTAACAAAACATTCCTCTTACAGTTTCTGTGTAAACAATAGGCATCTTTGTGTGAGACACAAGAATCTACGCACACAAACAATATCGTTCCACTTGGCTCTGCTCCAAAACGGGCCATAAAAAGAGGTGAATTTATTTGCTGAAGCTCGCTAACTATGGAAACTCCTCCCTCTGCTGTTCTCCTGGCTTCCAACTAGTCAGGTAGCACATCAGGACTTCAAAGAGGGACTCATCCACGTCTTATTGCTGTGCAAAGCCCTAGCAACAAGGCTCCGCACATTTGTGAGTGTTTACAGGACCTGGCTTCAATACACATTCCTGACATACAGGCCTGGCCCCACTTCCACAGCTTGCCTGGATACCCAAACAAGCCCCAGCACAACAGTCTGTCATCATCGGGGGGGGATCCGTGCCACTTGCATACTGTCACAGCAAGGATGGAAAAAGGGCTTGAACACCACGAAGTCACTTCACAAGTTTTCCCTGCAATAACCTCGTTATGCCCTGGTTACAATGGGGGACAAAGCAAACCTTGCCACAAATTCAGGCGGGAATTCACAGGAGGGCACGAATTTTCGTCGAAATGAACACCATCCTTCACGTGGGCCGATGTTGGATCAGCTGAGTTTGGTTTGCTTTTATTTTTAGCAGATTACAGAGTATGTGTACAGCTGTCTGCCACTTAGGCAGCTGAAACACATAGGGCTTTAAAATCCTTACTTCGGTGGTCTTACAGGTATTTTCATGAGAGGATAAGCGAGGGTTACAAACCACCTGCTAGCCAAGCTGGAGGAGCAGGTGGGAGGTGAAGGGGAGGCTGTGGCATCCCCTGTCCCACCAAATCCAGATGCACCCCGTGCCCACCTGTGTGCCCGCACCCCTGGTTAAAGATTCCCTGGACGAACATCCATGGCTAAAGACCCCACCGTGCTGCAGGCCAGCTCCCAGCCAGGGGCCAGGCGGAGCAGGCTGGGAGCCCCTGCTCAGCAGTGCTGATTCCTTTTCCCAGCGAGAGCGGGGACGCGGCATTTTAGGACAACACAGCCCATCCAGCTGTGGGATGAGCATCCCGGGATCACCCTTGGGAAGGGTGGCTGGCCGCCTCCTCCCTCCTCCTGCCTCTGACCAGAGGAGCTCCCACCTGGGCCACCACGCTTCCCACCCACTCACCTCCCCTCACCTCTCCTGCAGACCCTAAATAAAAACACCCAACACCAAGCGGCTACAAAAAACACCTCTGCGGTCTCCGGAGGGGAAGGGCCGGGGGGCAAACCTGCGGCGGGGATGGCACCTACCTGTGGCCCGGGCTCGCAGCGGGGCAGGGGCCGGCAGGGCACGGGGCCGAGCCGGCGGTGGGAGAAGGAGGAGAAGGAGGAGGATGGCGGAGCGCCGCCGTTCTCTGCCCGCCCCTTTTTCCCGCCCCTCAGCCGCCGCCGCCATTTTGCCCGCCTGAGGCAGGCGGTGGGGACGCGCAGCCTGCGGGAAATGGCTCCGGTCAACCCCGGGCTGCTGCCGGCGCCTCAGCGGGGTCGGTACCGCAGCGCTGAGGGGCCGTGGTGCTTTTTTTTTCTCACGGCGGGCAGCGCCCCGCAGCAGCCCAGAATCAATCCCGGTGGAAAAGAGCTCCGGCATCAGCGAGTCCAGCCCGTGACCGAGCACACCGTGCCAGCCCGACCGTGGCGCTGAGTGCCCGGCCGGTCTTTAACACCTCCACCGGCCGTGACTCCACCGCTTCCCTGGCCAGACCGTTCCAATGTTTTGCCATCCTTCCTGGAAGAAATTCCTCTAATGTCCAACTTAGCTCCCCCGGCACATCTTCAGATTGTGTCCTCTCATCCTGTCCCTTGTTCCCTGGGAGCAGATCCTGATCCCCGCCGGCCTTCACCCTCCTGTCAGAGAGTTGTAGAGAGCGAGAGGGTCCCCAGCACCCTGACATCATAACAGAATACCCTCAAAAGTTCCCTTAATCTTGAAAATTAATGTATTAACTAATGTTAATGTATTAATGTATTAACTAATTCAAGACACGAACGCTGGTTTTAGCCTCTGGTAGAACCAAATGCTTCCTGTTTTCTTCTAGGTTAAGTCAAATTGAGCATTCAGTGGGAAACTGAAATAGAAATCCAAATACTGCAGTATTACTCACCACTTCAAATCACACCCGTTAAACATTGAGAATATTCAACAGAGTCAGCACGCATAATGTAATTTATATCTCATAATACTAAAATGTATAATTCAGTGTATTAACACCAGGGTACATGTGTCTACTTTACTGCCTTTTAGAACAATCACCACGTAAATAGTTAGAAACAGTTACATCCATTTTAATCTGAGTACCTAATTTAACACACGAGCTATGCTTGGAATTTTAGACAGACAAAGGATTGACTGACTGTAAGCAGTTCTTATCAGAAACATCATAACCTTTCTGTAGGTGTGTTAATCTTTATTCTTCAGAGATAATAAAAAGGCAGTTGGATTGGGGAATCCAGGGTAAAACCTTGGAAACCTCACCAGAGTAAAGTGACCATTTGTCTTTATTGAATTTCTTTTAAATGTAGTTCAGTGGCACAGATGATTTCAGCCTCATGGATAATAAATTTTTACTAATATGTTTTTTTCACTATCCTTGATTTTTTCACCCTCTCTTTCAGATGTATCTGTTGCAATCCTATTAAAATTATTTGTCTCATAGGTATTCCAAGGTAAATAGCATCTCTTCGCAGATCTCTAAAGGTTGGTAGCAGGTATTTACTTCATCCTGTCTCAGTTTCCCAATTCAGTTACAACTTTGTAAAGATGACAATTCTCCTCTGGAATATTTAAATCCTAAATAACAACAGCGGAGTGAGGGAAGCAGACAGTGGATTTATTTCTTTGCAAGCTCTGCCACTTGTGTTTCAAAACTCTGAGGAATCATTTCCTATATTTTCACTCTTGCTTAAAAGAATAAATCAGAATTTCAGTCAGTTCAAGCTATTGGGGAAAGGAGCATAGTAATTTATTTATCTTAAGAGTTCTAAAATTTTTCTTGTTCATATAAAATAAGATAAAACCTGCTAACAGAGTAAACTATTCCAGATAAATTCTGCTGACCTGCAGCTGTCTTTTTCTGATTATCACACAATATATAGCTGGAAACATGAACTATCTCACTGAATTTAACAGGACTCCTGATCCTTTTGAAATTATGATGCACATAAACTATTTCCAGATTTGGGACTTGGTTTTGGCTTGCTTATTTTCAGTTTGTGAAAAGTCTATTAGTCCTAAGTCCCTGAATAATAATATGAACATTTCCATATTTTTAATGTTGACTTTGTTTGGAGTAATGCAGGTACAAATATTTTCCTTACTGACCTTTCTTCTCTTTAAAGATAAACCAAAAAAGTGTTTTTTGTTTGCAAGGGCATCTTTGTGTGCAGCTATAAGGGTAGGGGAAACAGATGCTTTCTTGCAGTTATTGATTATAAGAAAAAAAGAGCTTGTAGGTTTGTTTTTGTTTTTGTTTTTGTTTTTGTTTTTGTTTTTGTTTTTGTTTTTGTTTTTGTTTTTGTTTTTGTTTTTGTTTTTGTTTTTGTTTTTTTAAAGACTTTTACTGCTAGAGGAAAAAAAAGTTTACTTTCAAATTAGATTATGGAATTGTCTTTTTTCCTGATGCCCAAAGTTAATTATCGTTTTATTGCAATCTTCAGGCTGGCATTCCCAAAGGGAGGATATCAGAGTGAAATCTGACTCCTTATTTTACTCAATCTATTTGTCCTACATCCTACAGGGGACCCATCCTGTGTCTGTGTGAAGGTTTCTGGAAATCTGTGTGTGCTGGGTGTGTGTTATCCACAACTGCTTTCCTGTGGCTCCCTTGGAAGTAATGCCTTTCGACAACGTGGCCGTAGGCTGGCGGAAAAACACGCAGAGGAGCTCACTTCTTTCTGGGTGACTTTATCCCTTTAAAATAAACTTTAGGAAAAGATTCCTACATGGGGAAGGTACCCATGTTTTCCCAAAGGGAAAGGCTTTTGTTGGCATTCCTGAGCAACCATTAGGAGTTCCAGGGTAACATCCATGTAATAAGTTTTAGCAACTGAAGTATCAGCTCCCTTTCAGGTGCCTTTCCTGCATGGCAGCTAAACATATGCTTCAAGTAATTTCAGTATTCCTACCTAACTGTTTTTTACAACATTAAAACATGAAAGTATTTCTTACCAATTTAACTTTGTGTATAATTTGGTTTGGATTTTATAAAAACTGTATTCTTCAGATGAAGGATAAAATACTGAGTTTGCAGCTTCCCTGTTAATTTGTGTAGGATATTCTTGAAATCAGGAGCTTTGAGCTGAATTCTTTTTGTTGTTTAACATGGTAAGGTTTTCCCTTTTTTTCTTCTCTTTGCATTTCATGCTGAAAACATCTAGATTATGGAAGCAATCTAGTTAAATATTTTATGTTTTGGGAAAGACTCACTTCTCTTGGAAGTCTCTTTCAATTGCTGTATTTTGAGAATCTGTCACTGATCTGAGGAGAAAGGGACAGAGAGAGAATTACAAATCGCAAATTTTTGTACTACTAGAATCGTAAGTGACAACCCAGGATTGACTATGGGATATTCTGCATCTTTAGTTTGACAGGGTGCAACAGTCCTGTGGCCATGCAGCCTTCACAGTTGTCATTTATACCCCAGTCCGTGGCCACACGGATGTTGTGGATATAAACAGAGACAGATCATGTGGGAGACTCTCTGCTCCAGCGACACACGAGCTCTTACAGCTGGAGCTCCAGGACACTTTGTAGCTTCCAGTGGAGTAGGAATGTTTGAATCACCAACAAGGTGGTGTGTCCTGTGTCCTTGACCTCTTCACCCAATTAAAAAAGATGATGTACACATTGCTGCTTGTTGAAACTTGGCTCAGGTCACCACTGTCCAGCATCCACCTTCTCAAAGATTTTAAAAAATATTCTTGACCAAGAAAATTCAGAGATCACAGTGCAACACCGGGGCTTTGTGTGATATTGGGAATGAAGGAGGTGTCTCTGGAGGGAGCTGGATGCTCATCAAGGGTAGAGCTGCCGCATTGGTCATTAGGAAACATCTCTCCAGAAGCAGGTCTGAGCTGCTGGTTTGTGATGGTGCAAAAAGTGCCTCGATCCACTCAGAACTGGGATGTCCCTGGCGGGGCTGGTACCTGCTTAAGGAGGAATAAAAAGCAGTGGCCTGGTGTCAGGAACTGCCTTGTTGAAGGGGGCTAGTGGCCCACCCCAAGAGGAAGGAGGTTAAGGACCTTCTTAGCTCATTGTGCCACTCCTAAAAGATGTCCTAACCATGACACTATGGACAAGGCTATGGAAGAGCTACTACCAGCTATTCTAGTGAAATCAGACTAGAGAAGGAGCTTGGTCCCATCACTCAATCACAGTTCCTTTTTGTGTCTGACTTAAAGTATTAGTTAATCCTTACCTGTTGTTTCTAGTTGTGTCTTCAAAACAGCAGCCCAGGGAGGGAAGGTCTCAGTGTGAAGACTCTCCTGTGAAATTCCCACAATATTGAGGAGTTCAGCCATGATTCCTTGGTATACACCAGAATCATTCCTTACCCCTACAGCGTTACAGCCTATTAGGTTCCACATGGAGAATGATTCCCAGCCAACCATCCAAATACTCCCCAGGAGCAAAGCTGGACCTTCACAGCTCTTGTGGGTGGCAATATTGAGCAGTATCTTAGACAGCAGAGCAGCATTTTGGGTAAACTGGTTGCTATTGTGAGGAGCCATGGGCACACCTCTGAGCCTGTCCAGGTCTGTCCCAAGCAGTAAAGTAATATATAAAAAGACAGAAATGGTAAAGTCCTGTGCTGTGCTGATGTACAATAGTGTTAATTAATCTTTGTTAGTTTGATGTCCAGTTTTTCTGACATGGGTTTTGATCTAATCTTGCAGAGTTCTAAAACTCTCCCTTTTTTCTTTTTGTGTGCAAGTACATTTAGAAGAGATTTTCATAATTTCTTTGTGTCCAGCTTCTCTAATAAGGTTGGACAGATTCTCACAGTTTCTGTTGCTAATATGATTCCTGGCAAATAGAGCAGAAGGTTCAGGAGAACAAAAGAAGTGATCTAATTTTAGTAATGGCACAGACTGAGTCTGTCATTTTTCTCTCTCTTTTATCCTGCTACCCTTTCTGAATGTCAGAACCTCTCCCAGCACTGCCTCTTTTCAGTTTGAATTGAATTCTTGTTCCTCGTCAAGGACTGGGCATGATGAGTTTTTAGATACTCCTCTGAACAGACATTGAATATTTGAGAGGCTGATCAGGGAAATTCTGAGTTGTCACAGGTAATTTGCTAAGAACGAACCACTTCCAGTGAAGCTTTTTTGCAGATTAGAAACTCTCATATCTGAAATTTCACTTAATATGTATGTCATATTTCTATTCTCCATTTTAGATCTTAAATTGAAGTGTGAATCTATTGCAGTGTAAAGACAATAAAGGAATTTAGTTTCTGAAAGACAAAAAAGGTTGCATTTAGTGCTATAGATCTGCTCAGTTCATGAGGTGCTCAGATCTTGGTCCAGTGAAGGTCTTCAGCTTGTGCATAATTCAAGTGTGAGAATTTCTGTAGAAGCCTTAACATAAAACATATTCTTTCAAAGGCAATGGAAATACAAGCGTGTTTTAAATTAAATATATGCTTACAAACTTTTCTATATTTGGATCTCAGGGGATTGTTCTAGTGAACAGCAATTATACTTGTCTTAGTCAGCCTTTATTCTTGTGCTCCTGTTTTGGATGTGAGAAATAAACAGGCTGTGTATGCAATTTGGAGGATGGCAATTATAGACATCTGATGTGCAGAACTGGACAAGAAAGCAAAGAGTAAAGAGTAACATGGTTTGAAGTGAAAATTGCTTAAGCAGTAACAAAATGCAGAGGACGTCCTTTGTTGGATGTTTATTGAGTGTGCTACAGAAACATCAGTGTTGTTGGGAATAAATTATAGTTCAACATATACAGACATAGTATATTACAAAATGAAAAATAAAGCCAGGCTAAAGATTAATTTTGTTCCTGAGAAGGTCTACTTAATTAACCATGGCAAACATGATTAAAAACATGCAATCATTTTTCAAAATAAATAATTCCGTGGCATCTAGCTCCAGTTTGTTTTATTTCATGTCATCGATATAGAATGGGGCAGACAAGCATTGCAATTGAATCTATGAAACCTACAACCATATGATGATTGATGTAATAGACCACAGTATTAGATCTAAAAATGAGCTGTGGAATACACTTCATATACTTTAAAATAGTATTTTCATCTGTCTTTGCAGATGAAATAATTAGGTAAACCTTCTTCGCTAACTTACATGATGGACTTAAAAACTAGGCTGAACGATTTTGAGATGTGAAGAGTGTTGCTTCTCAGTTTGTGTCTTTAGGAATTATGTTTACATTGCTTTTTCTGAAATCATTTGGCCTGAAAAAAAAATGTAGGCTTAAATGTATTCCAGGAACTGGAGCTTAAAAGAGCCCTCTGCCAAACAGGCAAAGCTGGCAACGAAATCTCCCTTATCACGATCAAACAGCTCATCATTTAATCCAGAACTGGAAGAGAAGGACTATTCTTTCTCCATTCCTGTTTCCCATCCATGAGGAGGCTTGGATGGTTCCACCAAGAGGCTCAGCTGCCAGCCCACCCCTTCAGCAGCGTTCAGTCTTGCTTATCCCTTACCTTTTCCTGCTCTGGTGCCTGCCCATTGCTCCCACTCCACCTACAGCCATGGAATAGCACAATATTTCTGCTGAAATGAATGTTCATGAAATGCTTCTCCTCCAGGGGCTGAGTGGCAGACTAAAAATGAACAGGGGGGTCTGGGGGCTGCTGACAGTTTTCCCCAGAGTATGAGAAGACCAGGTCTGCCAGGCCTCTCTGTTGGCTGCTCTGATGAAACCATCTCTGTAGTTCTTTCCTGTATCTGGCACTTGTTTGCCACGGGGTGATTTTCTGGCTGGGCTAAGGCATCCGTACCCCTTTTGGTGCAGCAGATCCAGTGGCACAGGCTCAATCCCCGTTTCAGCCAGCCCCTCCCACTGCTATCACATGCAGCTCTTATCAGAGTGCTACTAATGTGGCTAATGAAGTCGACGTTCTTGAGGCACATCAAGAAATCTGGCACCCAGCCCTCGGCTAGAGCTCAGATTCTGCAACAATAATGTTTATGTTGGCTGCCCATCGAACAGAAACTCGCGTCCTCTCCAGCTGACTGGTGTGATTCTAGCAATTAATTCAGCTTTTCCAGTCACAAAAGTTTGTTGATACAGCTTGTGGCTCTTCCTGTTTCCAAACACATCAGTAACTAGGAAAAAAAACCTGGCTCGGCAGTCACAGAATCACAGAAGTGTTGAGGTTGGAAGGGACCTTTGAAGGTTGTCTAGTCAAGCCCTGCTCACAGCAGAGTCCACTTACAGCAGGTTTCTCAGGGCTGTGTCCTCTCAGATTTTCAGTATCTCTGAGAATGGAGACTTCAAGAAAACTCTGGGCAACCTCTTCCAGTGTTTGATTTTCTTCCCAGTATAAACAGCTCATATTTAAATGGAGTTTCCTCAATTGCAGTGCATATCCATTGCATTGCCTCTTGTCTTCTCACTGGGTACCAGAGAGGAGGGTTGGTCTCTGTCTTCTTATTCCTTCACATCCTGGGTTTATGTACATTGATGTAATTTTCCTCCAGACAGACCTGTCCCAGTTCCTTCAGTCTCTCCTTATATAACAGATTCTCCAGTCCCTTCATCATTATCATGGCCCTTTGTTGGACTCATTCCAGTATGTCCATATCTCTTTTGTACTGGAAAGCCCAGGACTGGACCGAGCACTGCAGATGTGACCCCCACTAGTGCTGAAGAGAGAAGGATCACTTCCCTTGACCTTCTGGAGGTACTTTCCCAAATGCAGCCCTGGAGGCTGCTGGCTCTCTCTGCTGAGTGGTCACCTTGCTGGCTCATGGTCAACTTGTTGTCCACCAGGACCCCCAGAGCCTTTCTTGCAAAGCTCTTTTCCAAGCTGTTGGCCTCATCCTGTACTGGTACTTGGGGTTATTAATATCTGGGTGCAGGACAAGGAGCTACTGGAGAGGGTCCAGCAGAGGCCACAAAGATGATCAGGAGTCTGGAGCATCCCTCTTATGAGGAGAGGTGAGGGAGCTGGGCCTGTTTAGTCCAGAGGAGACAGAGGGGATCTCATCCATGCATACAAATATCTCAAAGGTGGAGGCCAAGAGGATGGTACCAGATTCTCTTTGGTGATGACCAGTGACTGGATGAGGAGCCGTGGCCATAAACTAGAACACAAAAAGGTTAATCTCAATGTGAGGAAGAACTTCTTTACATTGAGGGTGGCAGAGCACTGGAACAGGCTGCCTAGGAAAGTTGTGGAGTCTCCCTCTCTGGAGATATTCCAAACCCACTTGGGTGCATTCCTGTGTCACCTGCTCCAGGTGGCCCTGCCTCAGCAGGGGGTTTGGACTTGATGATTTCCAGAGCTCCCTTCTAACTCAAACTATTCTGTGATTCTGTGATTCTGTGATTTTGCAATTCTTTGAGTTGACTTTGATGATATTACTGTTTGCCATTTGGAAGTATTTATAAATAAATGCTTGGGATAGAACTGGAGGGATGGAAATTGAAGTATCCGAGGTTCCCACAAAACCCACATACCGTGTTTTACTTCTTGGCCCTCACACTTGTAAGACCTCATCATCCTGAGCTCTGGAGGCTGTCTGAAAGGAGGACAAAGCCAATCCATACAAGAATTACCTGTGTAAACAAGGTAATTATTCCAAAACAAGAAACTGCAGTTATTTAATTCCCTGTGTTGTAATTTGAGTCCTAAAATGTTGTATTTGTGGCATTTATGTTTAAATGATGGCAACGCTGCCCCAAAATAAACATGTGTAAATGGAATCCTCTTAGTTATGAATGAACCACTTATATTCTGTATATTTATGTGATTGAAATTCATGGTTTCCTTTGTATACAGTTTTTTCTGCATGGTTGGTCTTTCCAACAACAAGACCTCACTATCTCTGCCCTCAGCTTACCAATGGTGAGAATGTAGAATCTTGTTTCTTGAGTACAGAGGATGAAGCAAAATGCTGGTTGTGAAATGTTACTGACTGGAATTGCCATCAGATTGCCAAATTGCCTGAATATGTCTAATTTGTTCTTTGCCTTTATCATGTTGGCATGCCATTTTGGGGTAGAAGAACCTAAAGCCTAATAGAACTGTCTGAGAATTTCAGATTTTTATCTTTGCTTTTACCATTCACAGGGGACAGTCATTGATTCATGACATGGATTTACATCCATCTGTGAAATTTGTTACTTTGTGCTTTACCTTGAATCCAGACTTTCCTGTCTATATTGAATGGCTCAGAAAATGCACTGAAGGCATTGGGAGCACAATCCTGGTTTATGGAAAGTCAGTAAGGAAGATGCTTTTGTGCTGCCTGTATTTTCAAGCATTTGGAGATCGGGAAAATCCAGGCCTGTTCTTCCATCCACACTGAGAAATTTAAGCACATTTAGAATCCTCTACCTACCCTTCTTTATCCAAACTCACTGAGTAATTTTTAACGTTAACATAGTTTACTTTTTTTATTTTACTTCTCTGGTTTGAAATGTCTTTGTTTTCTTTCAGGTTTTATACTGCAAATTTATCAATAGTACCAAAAGTTAGATTTGTCAAAAAGGTGTGGGGCTAGAATAACAACATTATAAAGGGGGCGCAGCAGAGAAAGGAAATAGAAATGCTGCTAAAGTTAATTTATGATATTTGCAAATAATCTGCTCACTCCTAACTTGACTGTTGGAAAAGGTCAGGGTAGAGGGTCTTCATGGCATGGTCGTATGAATCTCTTTGGGTTCATGAAAATCAAGGCAGCACATTTTAACCCCTCAGCTCCATTCCTTGCATGGCAGGATGTAGCTCAGTGCCTTGCCTGGGGCTGCCTTGCTCTCTGCATTTCCTGCAAGTGCAGTTCCCCATGCCTTCCCTTCAGAATGCTTCAGTTTGAAGGGTGGAAAAATGGCCTTGAGTTTAAGACAGTGGACTGAGATGCATCCAGGATAAAATAGTAAAAAAATGTTTTCTTTAAACAGACGTGATTTCTTGCGACCTTCTGTAAATCTGCTAACTTCAGCTTTCCCCCTGCAAATCAGGTACTGTCCAACTAAGTTAGTTGCACACCAGGTAGTAGGAGGAAAAACATAACTATTTATTAAAAAAACCCCCAAATCCTGCTTCATGGAGGGAGCTCATCTCTAACAAGTAGGTCAGAGTCGTTTCAGAAAGCGCAGCCAGAGTCACACAGTGTTTAATAGGCCCTGTTAATGTTTCACACTTCCCCCCCTTTTAAAACTTTTATTTCGGAGTCAGATGAGTCACTACAATATGTTTTTTTTTTTTTCCTTCTGCAGTTCACACATTGTCCCGGCATCTTGGCAGCAGGGCTGGGAAGGCGCGCTGGTGAATCCAGGTCCCCCGGTCTCCGAAGGAAGCGCCCCTGAACGGGTCCCTGGGATTAGGCAGGAAGCGGAGGTTTTAATGAAGCAGACTCCATTCTTCCAAAGGGGTGAAGAGAGGTAAGGGAAGCTCCTGTTGCTTATGTGATTATTGCTAATTACTGTAATTGAACATCCTCATGACAGGAATATTTGGTGCCTGAGGTAAAGCTTGTTTGCTTCCATTCCTTTTTTCAGCTGTCTCGTGGTGCCCTCTCGAGGCAGGAGAGCAGCCCCTTTTATTCCCTTTTTTTTTTACAGCTGCAGCTGCAACGCGAACTGGAAACACAGATGCTGGTGAAGAAGCTGAGAAATTGCTGTTTGCTGTGAAAAAACAAATTAAAGGTGCTATAAAGCCATGCGAAATCAGTGGGGTTTTTTATTCCCATTTATCAAAGCACACTAGTCACTTTGTTTCCATCTTTTCCATGAGATCCAGCACTTGAAAGGACACGAAGAGCACAGGGAATGCTTCTTTGCAGTGCCCTGAGGCCAAAAAGATGCATTTCCCTGGAGCATGAACCAGCAGATCCTACAAGGTTAAAGGCTATTTCCATGAAGGAAGGGCATGCATTTCCCACAACGTGCTCTTGTGCCCTTGAGGCAAAGCACAAAATGCATCAGGAAATGCTGATGTGTTTGGATATTAAAGTGGATTAGGAAACTTGACACATAAGGAAGGCTGACCTTCAGGCTCAAGTCAAACAGAGGGAATTGTGATTGTGAGGGAGGTCTGCGAGTGAGGTGCTGGTCTCTCCAGGCTGGAGGAAGCCAAATGCCTCGGATGTCATCACCACCTCACTGTGAAGGACTGCAAACTGTTGGTTTCTCTTCAAATGTGACTGTTAGATGCATGGTCTTGAAATATCTCTTTCCAGGTGACAGCAGATCGTCCTTCCAAGAATGCGTCATCTTAAATTCATCAAGGAGGAAGGACTGGCAATACACTGGGTCTTGAAAAGGCAGTAAATTAATCAGTTTTGGTTTGGACTGGGATAGAGTTGATGCTGAGTGTTTAGGGCAAGGACATCAAGTTTGAGAGATGAGCACACTATGGTGCTGATTTATTAAAAATACTCTTTTTCTAAACATCTCTGCTATTTGTAGATAACTTTGTATGGGGATAAATTTAAACAGATGCTGAAAAACATGCTGGATCTGAAGGCATAAATCCTCTCCACAGAGCTGCAAATGAAAAACTCAAGGCTGTGGTTGTGTTGAAAAGGGACTTTTGGGCACAACAAGGGGTAAGATGTTAATAAAACCTTTGTTCACTGTTACAATAGGGAACAGCTAAATGTGGTTTGGGGTTTCTGCCAATTTAACACTGACTTATTCCCATTGCCACAAATGCCACTAAGAAACCTCTTAACATCTAATTAAAGATAAAGAATGAAAAGCAATTAATACTCCTCATTTTAAATATTGGAGTTAAATCAAGGCTTTCATTTTTAAAACATCATTTATTTCCTTTCCCTTTTGCTAGACTAGGGGCTTTGAAGAAAATTCACATTTTATGTGGCATTTACTTTCTTTTTGTGGGGAAAGAAAACCTTAGCTTAAATGGTCTAAAACTGCCACTGTCTAATATTAATGGAGTTTTATTTTCTCTAAGGTGAAAGTTCTCTAAGGTGTTCTGAATCCCCCCAAACACATGCTAACCTGGCTTGTTTTATTATTTCCTTCTCTTTGGTCTGTTGAGCTCTGTCCATCAGTGGTTTCTCCCCCTGTTGTCATCAGCAGGAGCCATGAGCGGCACATTCAGACCCAGGACTGGACAGAATTGCTGTGGCAATTGAAATAGTAACAACAAAAAGCCATGGAAAAATGAGACAACATTAAATAATTATTTCCCCTTTTTTATTTCTTCAGCAAAGAAGGGCGAAAGGGAGCTGGCTTCTGCCTGCAGTTCTGCCTTTCACTGTGCTGTTAGGGAATAAGAAGCCACTCAATGCATAGTTTTGGAAACCCTATGAGTGATTTTGAGGTGGTAGGAGGTGTTGGTTTAGGGGCATCTCCACATGACATTATTGTATTATTTTGAGAACAGGGAAGAAATGCAGGAGAGAGGCGTCAGGTGTGCCTGGGTGCTCTGGTCAGGACAGGATGTCTGGAGTATCAGAGTCACACAGGTCCCATGGTGTTTAAAATCAGGCTGGCAGAATATGTTGGGGTGACAATCACATTCCCTCCTGCTCTCATACTCTCTGCTCTCCTCTGTGCCACCCCCTCATCTAAGGAAAGGTGGCATCTTTGTTCTGGTAGAATTAACTAATCAAAATACGCTGTTGGTGATTTCAATTATGAATGTTCCCTCCCATTCTTAAAATGTTTTCACTTGTTTTCTTGGCAGGATCTTGAGGATCTCTCCTGAGAGCTCCTTTCACATAGATATGCACAGAATGAATAGTTTATCTCCACCTCCTGCTGACTTTCATGAATAATTTGATGTAAAAAGCTAAGTTGGACTTCTGCTGTGTCGGATAACTTGCGAGTACCAGCTTCTAATATTCTAGCCACAGACAGAAACAGATTTTCTAGTTTTTTTGAGGACAAAGTGGCCTCTCTGGTTTCCATTTATTTTGAATACCTAACCTTTCCCTCCTTCCCAACTATAACCAGGCTCCTTTGGGCTTCCCAAAAAATGAGAGAGGCTTTGGAGGCTTCCAGCTGACAGAACATCTCTTATGAATGAAAGCTCTTTACGTAGACAAAGAAGATTTAGTGGGACATATGACTATGATTTTTACAGCTTCTTGTTTGCCTCCCCAGGTATACACCAGAAAATCCTGTGGTCACTCCTGAAGCTGAGCAGCTCATTTTATGGACTGCTTTTTGCTGCCCACTCTCACTGAAGGCAAACAGAATTGCTTATCTGAGTAATGTCACACGTGTGCCTAAATGATTGCAAAAGACTGAAAGGAGCTGGGAGTAGAAATAATAACACTACTTCATCTCTCACAGAGCAGCGCCAACAAAATAATGAAGCCATGTGAATAAAGAACCAACACAATAATCAAGCTCTAACCATTTTTGGAAAATTAGCACTTCTTCCATAACAGTCATGGCTGCTGGGAAAATGGTACAAAATATTAACTGTCAGGTTAAGCACACCTTAATCAACATGTGCCAAGCCCCACTGATGTGTCCTCAAGCCTGTTACTTAAGCACTTGTTAAAGCCCATTAAATAAACAAAATTTTAACGCCTAATAGCATAAACCACATAAACAACATAAAAGAGCCATAATGGTTGAATGGGTGGGTGTTTAGCCCTTCTTGATTTAAAACAGTGAAGTGAAAAATTTTGGAGCCCTTGAAGGTGATTTCGAAGACGAGGAAGTGACTGTGCTACACAAACAGCAATCAGAGACAATTAAGAGAGCTGGGACAAGTGCTTCATTCTCCCCGCAGCCTGCATGGGAAATTGCACTTTACATTTCAGTCTCATTGCATTTTCAAATAAGGCCCCCAGCTATGTCATTTTACAAGTCCAACTCAAATCAAAAGATATTGCTTAAAATCTTCCTATTACTCCAGAAGTAAAAGGAATGATTGTCTATGCTGATGGGCCTGGAAGATTGTCTTGGAAAGAATTTGACTCTTTTGTCTCCCGGTCCCATTATAATGTTATTACTGCCCTAATAAGAAGAAGGCTGACAGGGGCTGAATGCCTGCGTGAGTACGAGGGTAGTTGAGGATGGCTCTGTGCTCCTGCAGATTTTGTGTTGTTTCTCTGCAGAAAAATGCTCTGTGCTGTGCATGTGTTTTCTCTTAAAGCTTAGTTTGATGAGGAATCTCAGCAAGACCCTATGTTAACGATACAACAGAACATACAAGCAAGCTCAAAAAAACCCTCATAAAAATGGAATGAATTAAAATAGGGAAATTTGAAAATAGTTATCCATGTCTAATTATAACGCTGTCCCTATACAGAAAGCACAACCCACCAGCAGTACTTTTTAAAGAACTTTCTGCTAAGCATGGGAAGTGTTCCAGTACATGATTCAGAAATTTCCTGAAGTGTTGAAGTGGTCCCACTTTTGCAGCCTTCTCCCCCAGATGGGAGTGCAATGAGCTTGCAGAGCTGTTGCAGCTGTTTAGGTTTGCCAGAATAAGTGATAGTGCCCGCGAATGAGCCCTGCCCTCGTTGCTGGCTCCTCAGGGAGAGCCAGTGCTGGCCCAGGTTGGAGTGCAGAGGGAAGCAGGAGAACCTTACAGCCACCTGACTGCCCGAGTGGTGCCCAACAAACCTTCCCTTAACCAGCCCTGATGCCTCTGCTCACTGTCATGGAAGCTGTGAAATGGAGGAGCTGTGCTGCATCCATGGAAGTGATGCAAGTTTTGCCTTAGAGCAATTTTCCCATGGAAGTATCTGTGTCAATCTCATCTTACTGTTTCCTTTGCACAGGGCACTTTTTTCTTTTAAAGATTTTAAGTTAAACTCCAAATAAGCTGCTCCCCTCCCCGTTTTCCTCTGGTGACGAAGGGACAAAGGCAGAGACTCTGGGTTGAGATAATTTACTGACAACAAACAGAAACGAACAGTAACGGCAACAATATTTAAAAAAAACCCAGTGTACAAAAGGGTGATTTACACACAAAGGGTGCTCCCTTACCTTGATGCAATGCCACATGGCCACTGAGATAAAGACAAAATGGCAGATATTTCCACAGCCTGAGAGTTCCTTCAACACAGGGAGCTTTTTTCAGCCCAGTGTGGGGCAGACACATGGCATCACACACATCACAGTAATCCGTCAGTCCTACTGCAGGAATGCTACACTGTCAAAGCCATCAGATCTGTGCATGAAAATACACCCCCATGTGATGGGGTGAGCCAGATGAAAACTGAGCACGGCATCAAAGTTAGCAAAGTGTTTGACTTAATTGTTGTATTCAGCAGAACCCTTTGCTCTTTTACCCAGGGCTGAGCCAGCAGACTGAAGTCTTTGCTTTTGCTGGTTGCAGAAACAATTCAGTTTGGAGACTTAGAGCTCCAGGCTGTGCCCCCTTCTCATCACCTGTGAGAAAAACTAGGACAGCTCTAAATGGAAATGTTCATTTATAATGCTAATTAATAGAAAGTTAGTCCAAGATCCCTCCACTCAGATACAATCAACTCTGCCATAAATGAGGTCATCATTGAAAACAAGAATGTAAATCAATTTATCAAATTGATCAAATTTATCAAATAAAATCAAATTATTTCCAAATTAAAGATTCAAACTTTTATGCTTCACTCTATAAAATTGTCTGAAAGTTAAATTATGGTTACAGTGACAATCTGGCTCTTGCTGTCCTCAATCCAGAACATAAACTACTCACATCTCAGAAAAAAAAAGAGCAATGCTTTGTTGCCTAGTGATGGATGTAGAGCAAATGTGCCCACTGAAATTAAGCGGAATTTATAAAGGAAATAGCCTGCTTCTGAACCAGGGTTTTGAGAAGTAATTATTAATTGTGATGGCCCCAAGAGGAAGCCTTTTGCAGGGCGGGGTCAGAAAGCACCTCCAGCAAGATCATTCACATATGTAACTGTGTAAAAAGAAAGAAAAATACTGTAAACCCACATTCTCTGCACTCAGAACTTTATCCCAGTTCCCAGAACTGCAATGAATAATGTCTCTAGCAGAAATTAATTTATTTTGGTGAGACTTTCTTGGAGCACAGTACTGCTCAAACGATGTTTGCAAATCTGGGTTCTAACCTGCTTGTTTTACACCAGCTAAATTACATTTAGGGCAAGTTCTTGTCACAATAAGACCAAGGGGAGGTTTGTGATTGAGTTTTCAAACTATACAACAATTACCTTTTGTTACACATTCATGTACCTCAAGTATGTAGCGCCTAAGTGGAAGAAACACACTTATGTACATAAAAATGATGCGTATAAAAATTCAATATTTATTGGTTTATGTTCACTAGTACCTCTGTGGCTCTGCATCAATATCCCTCTGTCATTTTCTGAAACAGAGCCAAGAGGCCAACGGGAGCGAGATACCAACCTGAGATAGCAGTCTAGCAAGGAAGGCAGTGCTGTCACTGCAGAGGGACTTGGAGCAGAAGAAGTGACACTTGCAGTTACTGAGGCTGTCAGTCCAAATCCGTGTTGCTTTGGTACCCTGGATAAAGATCGGCGACACGCCGCGCAGACAGATGGACACGGTGAGCAACAGAGACTGTGCCGGAGCATCAAGAGGGGGTTCTGAAGGCAGCATTCCTAGCTGGGAGACTCCAAACATCTGGCCACGCTGAATTTTTTAAAAACAATTCATGTTTTAGGAAATGCTGCAGTTTGTTTGGTTCTGGATGATGTTACACACTGAACAAGCCGGAGATAGGGAGAGATGTTGTTATTTAACGTTGGTAAATGTGGCCTGAGCTGCACAAAGAGAAGGAAGTGAAAAAGGGCATTCCCTCTGAGCCCTGGAGAGAGCGAGGATGAGAAATCACGATAGAATTTCCCTGTGCTTTTCTGTGACAGGGCAAAACAGATCCCACACACTTCCAGGCAGAGCAGTGAAAGAAGTGTCAAAGCTGTACATTGGAAATGGGGAGAAGAAATCTCACCCTGGGTTCAGAGGCTGGAATTTATCATAAACTCACACTTCAGCCTTCCTCTCCCAAGAGGATCAGCATTAGTGTAGAAACCCAGTGGGACAAGTCCTTTTCTGGGATATAGGATAACTTGAATTTTTATTACAAACTGAAACCCAAAGGTGAAAATAGGATACCAGTGCATTTCTTTTTTAAAAATAAAATAGTTTAGAGGAATTCATCTGTATATCTAGTTTTAAGCAGCTTATGTCCTTGGACAACAAATTTTAAACAGTTGAATTAAATAAGTCAAGTGTAACTAAAAATTAGGCTGCTCTATTGGAATTTGAATGGACGGTCTTCACATGCAGCAGCATCCCTTTGTCTTAGAATATTTCATCCCTTCTGTTTGCAAAAGAGGAAGAGTTTTCCCAGGCAGATACTTTATCTGGACTGCACCATATAATGTTTTTGAATAATCAATCCAAACTGCATGTTAAACACCACTTCTTCTCCATTTTCTGTAACTGAGTCATTATTTACTTCAAATTCCCGGGTTGCCTCGTATCTTTTTGGCAGCATGATGCATATTGGGCAATCAGGTCATTCCAGGTTGCTCTTGTTTGTGTTACCCTTGTGAACTCAGTTTATGTTTAATCTTGGGAATAGCAGACATAAAAGGCCAACACAAAAAAAAAAAAGCAAATCACAAAGCAACATAAACAGACCCTTTGAATAGATAAATATAGTCTCTAATGTAAGCCAAAAGCCTTAAGAGCTTGTGATAGCATTACCATTGTAAATGGAAGCAACAACGCAGAAAGTCAGTGACACAAAACATGACGCAGTGTGTAAAAAAGTGCTTGCACCTGAGTTTGACTTGTAACA
>VYZR01053344.1:11347-37897 GCA_013400675.1 Oxylabes madagascariensis | reverse complement strand
TTTTTTTTGTTCCCCATCACTAGCAAAACAAGAGTAACTCCTAACATGGCCATCCTACGTGTTGGTTTTTAATCAGCATTGCACTGTGCAAACAAGGCAGGTGCTGCTCTGTGGTACAGCAGTCCCTGTCTGCGTTGTGATTGTCTTTGAAGGATGGCCTGTGGCAAATTCCCAGATTATTCTAGGAAATCAAGTCATACTTTTGTGAAAGAAAGTTAAAGACAGAAAGGCACCACTTGGTTTCACCTTTCGTACCCCAAACCAGACAATCAGGCTCTGAGTACCAAAAGCATATTGCAATTTCCCACCTGAGGCATCTGGTGTCTGCAACATCTCACAGGAACCTGGAAATTTCCTTGGAAAAGGCAAGTGATGTCTCAAGGGAAGAAATCCAGTCCGTGGTGCACTCTCACAGTGCACCTGACAGTGCAGAACTATTGCAGCATGAGCAAGGATGAAACTGAGTGATTCACCCCTTCTGAACCTGCTCAGAGATTCTGGGGATCTGGTATCACCAGCTGAACTTCTTTTTCTCTATGGATCTCTGTATTTTGTTGTACAGCCATTTCCATCAGGTTGGAACTGTTGCAGCACAGTTGCGTCATCGTCTTGCTTGAAAGGCCTTTTGAGAACTTCTCTTTTCTTAGAAACTTTCGAATGGTTGCTTTAAAATTTATTCATGAATTAGTGAAGGTGATGAAGAAGTCCAGGGTGCTGCACCTGATCTTTGGAAATTGCAGACCTGAGGAACTCAGGGCCCCTTGCAGTGCCTAAAGAGGGCTTTTATAAAAAAGGGAGACTGACTTTTGCATGGGCAGACAGTTATACAGTGACACAATGGTTTTAAACTAAAATAGGAGATATTTAGGTGGGATATTAGAAAGAAATTCTTGACTGTGAGGGTGGTGACACCTTGGCACAGAGTGCCCAGAGAAGCTGTGGCTGCCCCTGGATCCCTGACAGTGCCCAAGGCCAGGTTGGAGAGGGCTTGGAGCAGCCTGGGACAGTGGAAGGTGTCCCTGCCCATGGCTGGGGGTGGGACTGGATGAGCTTTAAGGTTCCCCCAAACCATTCCATGATTCCATGAAGTTATTACAATGTGATTTTGTGCACACATTGACTTCAAATGAAATTATTTATTTTCTCCTTGAAATTTCCATTGTAATTTTATTTTTCTCTAAGTAATCCTGAACAAAAGACTTATTTTGAAACTTTGGTATTTATTGTATAATTTTCCTTTCTTCTTTCTGGTATACAAAGTGAATTTTATTCATATCTCACTTCAGTTCTGTGGATATCTGGAAATTTATGGGGAATGAAACCAGAGCTATTGAATTTCAGTGCATTTTAAATATCTGTCAGCATCAGCTTCTGCTCTTTCCTGCAGGCTTACATGGTGCTGTGTCTCCACGGGCAGCTTGCAACAAGAGAACTCACCACACCTGAAACCTTCTTGATAAGGAAAGACAAATGTTAACGGGCTTGGTTCTTTTCTTCTTTTCTGCTTATTTTCTGCTTTTTGGAGCTCTCTGCTGTCCTCATTTTTAGGCAAACATGCCTTACCCTATTTCTGTCACTCACATTTCCTTCCCTCTGTGCTGCTCACCTCCTTGTGAAGCCTTAAATATCTCTTTTGCTGCATCTCACTGTTCATTAGGATATTTAGGCATCTTCCAGCTGCTCCATCTGGGGTTTTTAATTGGAACAAGGATGCCTGAGGGTGAAAAGAGGAAAAGAGAAGATGAGGGAGCAAGTAAGGTGTGGGTAGGGTGGAATACAGATTTTTCACAGCTCGGAGAGGAAGGAGCTTCCCTGCAAGCAAACAAGAGGAGGGGAAAGAAGAGGAGCCAGGTGGAGGGAGTTTAAGAAACCCTGATTAGTTAAAGTTTGTAAAGTGCTGCTGAGGTGGCAAAGTCATCTGTACCTGCTTATCTACTAATTGGTGTTTTGTGGAGTGTCCTGGTTCATGAACCATGTGTGATTAATCACAGCTGATTTGTCAAATACCAAGGGCTGATGGGAGTGTCGTATAAAAATTAGGCAGCAAGGCAGGTTAGGCTGTCCCTCTTTTCTGGAGCACAAAGGGATTTTACTTTGAGGAACTTTTGAAAGAGAAGATTCCCTGTTTGAATGGAGTGGGCCTTTCTTTCAGCAGAAGGGCCTCCTGGTTGATCTTGGCACATCCCCTGCCCTGGTGCAGAGAAAGAAGGTTGGTGAAAGTTCCTCTCTCATTTCTGTAACGTTTTATAGCAATATCAGATGGAATAACAAAGAAAAATAGCACTGCAGGGGCCCCCAAACAACCCTGTCTTGTGGCACATGTCTCACTTCAGGTGGTGTAACAATCTCTTCCCACGTGGTTTGTGCGAATTGAATACAGAGACTGGGGGAAAGCAGCAGGTGAGGAGAACATTTTTGTGTGGCCCAATGGCCACCCCCACAGTCTGTGTGAGCTGGTCTTTCATGTGTCCATCTGGGTCTGGTGTCCAGAACTGCCATGATAATAGCAGTGATGGCCAGGGAGAGGGAGGTTATTGCTAGAAGGAGCCTGTTTGGTCATTTTCAGAACTAGAGTTTGTTTGTGGTGGGGTATTGGAGCAGAAATTAAAAGCTGGTGTTGGATGGAGGAATGGAGTTACTCCTTGCTGCCTTGCTCTTTGTGGTCATGGTGAAAGTTCTCTCAGAAGAGACCTAAAAAGCAACAGCTGTAGCAGCTTTTGTTCTCCCTGTGTCTGTGGCAAGCCCATGGGTCTGAGCTAAAGTATTCTGAAATTATTTGGTGTTGCTGAGTGTGAGGCATTTTTTTGGTTTTCTACCTTTTTTTTGGAAATGAATAAGACTTCTGTTTGTATTAGTGCTTTAACATAGGTGGTGACCCTTTAGAAAACCTTAGTGCCTCCTGTCTGGTCTCTGATAAGCGTCTTCAGAAGAGTTCTGGTGCTCTCTTCTCTCTCCTGCTCCCATACCTTGGTTTATCTGCTCTCTGTGTAACTGTAATTACAAATGGTATTGCTCAAGAGCAAATCAATCTCCTTTTTAAACACAGGTAGGATGGAGAATCACTTCTTGTTTTAAAAGAGAAATCAGAGTTGAAACTTGCATGCTAACAGGGCAGTTAGGAACCATGCTGACCTTTACCTGCTACTCTAATGTTTAAAGCACAGGAATGATGTGCAGCTTCATCAGCACTTCAGTGGAAACAAGGGGAGAAAAAACCCCAACCTTTGCTCCTGTCTGGGACTTTCTGTTCAGGGTTTCTTCATGCCTGTGATGCCAGCAGCACTGCTTCCTTGTATGATTCCAAGGAGCTGTGAAAGGAAAGATGTGTGTTTGGGATGTCCTGGCGACTGAGGTTCTCCCCCTGCCCCCGAAGAAAACTTGGTTCCTGGCGGGGGAAATCCTAAATATGTCAAAGCAAAGTTCACAGTTCGTTGTGGATAACATAGTTTTCAGAAGGGATGCGGCAGAGCTGTTTTTCTTTTGGGGTATGTAAAGGTGAAGCATTGATGTGATTTTCAGGTAGTGGAGAGAGAGACTAAATATTCCTCTTTGGAAATAACAGGTGCAGGACTCTTGAGTGATGACCAGAACAGGGATATTGGGAGCCTCTCAAGCCTCCTTGCTCGGGAACAGCCCTCAGGTCTGTGTCCACTGGCAAAGAAGGGCATGTGAGGGGGTCCAAAATGCCTGAGATATCCTGTCATGGCAGAAAGGCCTTCCGCTGCTGCAGCTGCTGCTCGGCAAATAAAGGGCATCTGCAGAGAAACACTCACTGGTGTCCTGCTCATGTGCTCAGCTGGGCACTGCAGAGGGGAACCTTCAGCTGTGAGCCTGGCAAATAAACATCAGCTGAATGATCTTCGTTTTATTTGACTGTGAGATAAAACTGGGACGTGTCCAGTGAGTTTCTCTGTCTGTGGCGCAGTGGAAATGCTCATGGAAGGCTCTGTCCCCTTAAAGTGCTGATGTTGTAAAATACAGCTTAAAATATTCTTCTGTTATACAGTGACACAAAGCTCTGTGGGTTTAGCAGTAGTGTTTTGAGCTTTATTTTCTCAAGGAACAGAATAATAATAAAAGACCCCTGTTCTAGCTACTATTGATGGGAAAGTCACTGGGTTAGCTCTCGTTTCTATGGCTGACATCCAAGCCTGAGAGAGTAATCTTCAATTACTATGCCTTCTCCTGTCATTGTCTTTGAAAGCCACTATTTCCTTTTCCCTCCATACCAGAGACAATATAGGGCAAGGACAAAACCAAGGATGCTGGGCTGGTGGGAAACAGGGATGGGCACTGATGCCCAAACATGAACGTGAAGGTGAGTTGGGGTTCAGGAGCTTAACCTAAGCAATCTATCAGAGAAACCTTTGGGATGGGCTGGCTGCCGGAAAAATGAGTTGCTGCAGGTAGACTGTGTAGTGGCACCTCTGGTGTCCCACAAGTTGCTTGCCCTACATACTCTGACCTATATAGTGAGAGCTGAACCGGGTTTTACTCAGAATGCACTTTTCCCTATCATGTGGGAAAACAGATTCTTCACCAAGTTCTGTTTGTCTGGAAAACCTGAATTGTGTTCTGTTTGTTGCTGGTTGCTTCTGTGGCTTCCTGGAGCCGAAATCTACCTGGCTCCTGACCTTCAGCAGATCCTTTAGGACTTTCCTAGCAGGGACTTAACTGAGATATTTTAATATCATGTGTTTACAAGCATGTGCTGAAAAATGTGCAGCTTATTCTCGCTGGCCATCCCCCTGTCCTTTCTCCCACTCTTTTGTGTGGAAGCAAAATACTGCTAAAATAGCAAAATCTGTAGGATTTGACTTGGAAGGTGGTTCTGGATGCTGTGCTTGGGAGTAACACCTTTAGGCTTGTGTTTTTCCTGCCATCTTCTAGAAAATTATTCTTACCTCAAAATATACATTTATTAATAGAAATACTCATCCTGATTAATTTCTAAAATGGAAATAAATGTCACCAGAGTTTCTCCACATCAGAGTATTCACACAGGCATTTTTAACTGTTGCTTTACATATTCATACTATTTTGGAGGAAATACTATTTTAATTGAGTATGAGTTTGAAGTTTTTTTCTTTTGGGGAGGAATATTTTACAGGAATGCTTCAGCATTTTTTTTCTTTTAACCTTTTAAATGTTTAGTTACGTAAAAATGGAGGGATGAATATATTAAAGCAGAAGAGGCAAATCTATAGACTTCTTGCAGGTTTCCTCACGGATTTAATAGAGACCAGGATTTCATCTCAAATAAGTGTTGTGGTTTTTGTCCTATCCTCACAGATTCTTCTCTGTGTTTAAAAAGTTATTGAATCTTCTCTTGGATCTGTATATTCTTCTTTTCTTCTTGTCATATATCACTGAGGGAGGAAGGGAGCAGAATTATTCTGGAGCAGAATTTTAGGGCTTAAAAAAAATTGCATGGACACCTGTAATCTTCTTTTTATTTTTTTTTCTCCTCTCCAGTATTTCACAGGGAAATATCCCTGGAATGTGTTTTTCTCTGAAAAAAGTAATTTAAACCTAAGTTAGACTTCTTTTGTAGCATCTGTAAAGGATCCAAGGAGCTGATCATTGTCTGTCTGTACTGCCAACAGTCCTGGTCAGCCCAGACCTGCAGTTCAACTTATTTCAGGTTATTGGCATGGTCTGCCTTATAACTCATTCTATTTCAATTGCACAGGACAGCAAAAAAATTAATGTCTTTCAGCACAGTTGGGCTGGTGCAGAATAAATAAAATAATACCAGCAATTGCTGCCTGTTAAACTTGGATTACTTAGATGAATTTTTTTCAGCTTAGTGGTTTGGTGGTGGTGTGGTGTGTTTTTTTTGTTTAAGTGAATTTCATGTACTTGTTCTGGATTTAGCATTAGCAGGATCTGAAGTTGGCCTCTACTTGGGTTTTAAAGGGTGATGCAGCCTCAGGCCTCTTTCAAAAATTTGTTGCACGGTTAGGGCTGTTTGATTTTGCCATAGGAACTCTTTGTTTTTTTTGAATTTGATATACATAGGTGGATTTCTGGGACCCACAAACCAAGCTAAGAGAAAAATGTCCAGGCAAACTTCAGGAACTTGGAACATATTTTGACAGTTCCTGGATATGAATGTTCAGCTGCTCATCAGTCATTTTGCTGGACTTAGGACTTATAATGTCTTTAGCTCTTTGTCTCTCTATTTAATTATTTCCTGAACCACTCCTGGTGTGCCATCTTGTATGTTTGGCTATTTTTTTAATTCTGGCTGTATTGCATGGACAGCTCCCGTGTAATTTGCTGTCTATCCAAATCTTCAGACACAGTGTATAGGGCACAAAAGGAAATGCTGCCTCATCTTCACTTCCACAATGATAAAGCTTTTTGACCATCCTAGTATTTAACTTCTGTCTTTTCCCCTCACATTTATTTAGTGTGAAAGCTATTTTTTTCTGGGAGAGAATAAGGAGGGAGGGGAATCTTGGAGTTGAGACCAACCCCATCTAAATCCGTGCACCAAATGCTAAAACAAAAATGAATTAATTGCTTTGGGATAAAATTAGTCTTTGACTGAAAACATGTTTATCATACAGTGCTTAAGTCACAGAGCTTCATTTATTGATGGGAGGTGATGAAAGACAAGGTTAGTCAGTGCAGACTTGATCATGAAATTTCAATTTTATTAATGGATGCAGAACCTTATTATTGTTTTCCAGAATATGAAAAAGAGGTAGAGTGTCTGTGGCTTTGAGTGATGGATAGCTCACTAAGCTTTCATATAATTTGCTTAATTTCAGTAGGATTTGTGCAATAAAATTCAGTGTTTACAGGTATGTGAGCCTCTTAGCTTTGTACTTGGAGAACAATA
This sequence comes from Oxylabes madagascariensis, assembly GCA_013400675.1. Lineage (NCBI taxonomy): Eukaryota > Metazoa > Chordata > Aves > Passeriformes > Timaliidae > Oxylabes > Oxylabes madagascariensis. The sequence continues at coordinate 31,047 of VYZR01053344.1, read as the reverse complement.
ATAGATTTGTTGGCAGCTCCTCTTTGGGAAAGGCAAAAAAAAAAAGGTGTATCAAGAATTGCATAAAAGTGTCAGTAACTTTAAAAAGCATAGGTATTTTGTGACATTTGAGCTACAAAATGACATCATCTCTAAAGCCTTAAGTCCCAAAGCATAATACAAAAAAGGGATTTGCCTAATGGGAATTAAAAAAAAAAACCTTCCTCTGCCACAGATTGGACCAGGAGCAAATGCTGAAGAGGGAGCTCATCATTATTCTCTCTTCTAAAAGAAGAGAAAATTGAAGGACAGCAGCCTTGATCTTATTGAGAAGAAGATTGAAACGAAAGACAAGGTTGCTTGTTCTCGCTTCAGAAGGGTCTGAAAGCTAAATTGCAAAATCAATTTACTGTGGTTACTGTAACAATTAAACTGACGTGATGAAAAGATGGAGGAGGAGGAGGATGGATCAGAGCATCCACCCCCACAAAATATCTGTGTGCGCAGGTGGCGAGTGTTGGAGCTGCCAAGGGTAGAGCTGCCACGACTGCCTTTCCTCTAATGTGACAGGCGGCCATCTCCTCCCAAGGTCTGCTGCTTCCCCTGCTGAGATTTCCCTCCTGTGGCAATTTTTGGGGGTTTTAACGCCCTTGTTCTGATTTTTGGGTGTCACTCACGTGTAGGCGGTCATCTCCTCTCCTTTCACCATCTCCTCTGACGGTCTGTGCTGATTTGTCTGCTCAGCTTCCCCTCCTCTGGCAATCTTTGGCGGTTTAACCCCCAATCCTGTTTTTTTTTTTGGGTGTCCCTCAAACAGGTGTCTGTCTCCTCCCATGTCCCATCTCCTCCTGAGGTCTGTGCTGCTTTCCCTGCTCAGATATCCCTCTTGTGGTAATTCGTGGGGCTTTCCAACCCTAGTTCTGTTTTTTCGAGCGTCCCACAAACAGGCGGCTATCTCCTCCCCAGGTCTGTTTTTCCCTGCCCAGATATCCTCCTCGTGGGGGTTTTCAGCCCCTAATCCTGTTGTTTTGGGTGTCCCTGGGAGCCGAGCATCCTCCCTGTCCCAGGCTGCCATCCTGCTGGTGTTTGCCTGCTGCCCACCAGCTCCCGGAGAGCGCTGCAGTTGACTGCTCCCCCATTTATATTAATTGAACATGCTGTACTCTGCACACACCGCTGATTACCCTCATTTATTTCGGCTCCTAAAGACCCGAGGATTTTCTGTTGCTTCGCCCTCCCCGCATTGTTTTACTCATTTGGCTCCAATTAGCCTCGGCTAATGAAAATACATTATACCGAACCTCTCGTTACCCCGTCGCAGTTTCTAATGACATAATTTGTGAGTTTTGAGCCTTCTCAAGTAGAGACATTAGGAGTTGCATTACAGTTTCTTCGGTGGAGTGGAGAAATATTAATTGCAGGCATCTGGGCTCCCTCCTTTAAAGAAGGCTGGTGATTTTTACTTAACTAATAAATGTTGACATAATCAGGGAGCTATCAGCACCATATGTTGGCCTTTTGTGAGATGCAGATCTTATCCCTGCCCGGCTGGGTAAGGAAATGCTTCAGTGTTAGCACCGTGTCTTGGTATATTTTTAAAGCATCACTCAGCACAGGCAGATTGCTGTGAGGGGAGAGATGAAACCTATCTTTAGAAAGCAGGTGGGCCGTTTCCCCAGCCATGCAGGTGAGGTTATCTTTAATGATAAACAGATGCCAAAAGCCGCGTGTGCTACCGTGCTTATCTCGCGTGGTATTTGCAGAGCCCCTTTTTTGTTAGCAGAGCTTTGCCCTGGGGACTCCGAGGGAGAGGGTGGAAGGGAGCCAGAGCGAGCAGTCAGCCGTCTGTTCCTGGGGTGCGCTCATCTCCTCTCCCTCCCTCCTCCTTTCGGGAATGCCGTGTGCAAACACCGGGCCCTGAGGATGCTGCTGCAATTAATGAGATTTGAGGGTCGAACCTGAAGGAGAGGTGTGCTCCTGCCCTTCACGGAGGGATGGATGCTGCTCTCCTGCCTCACCGTGCCACAGAGTTAATTCAGGGGAAAAAATGTATCAAGACTGAAAAAAACCCCAAAAAATAGGGATGTGATGCATACTGCCAAAAGGCAACTATAATACTTCATTGTGTCTAGTCCAAGCTGGGTTTTGACAGAGCGCACTTCAGCCCTGAAAGCTCTGCACATCCTCCCTCCTGCTCCTTCCTTACCTGTTGGCTGTCTCGACAAGGAAGCTTCACAGAATGTCCCCCCATCTGTCTCTGTTCTCTGGAAGAGTTTCTTTGGCCTGGTCTCCTCTGAATTTTTCTGGAAACTTTTCATGGCCTTGTTTCTGAGAGGAAGCGGGACATGATCTGGGGGCAGCTGGGTGGATAAGACTGCCCTACCTCAGGGATGTTTTTCCGCTGTCAGTCTTCAAAATGTGTAGAAAAAGAGGTTGTTTAGCGCATAAGTAGCTGTGAAAAAGGAAGGGGGAAGGTATGGGGAGGCATTATAAGCTGTGGCATGATTTGAGTGGCTGTCTGGTAGCGTTCCACATAGACCTCTTTGTCTGGGGCAGCAGTTGGCTGCCTGACAAGGACTGGGAGGATCAATTCTTCTCCATTAATCACTCCTCAGCATCGGCGCTGCCGCGGGTCGGGCCGGCGAGGAGGATCGGGTTCCCCCGGCACGAGGTGTTCCATTTCCCCATTAATGGGATCAGTGGGGCCTCCCCGGCCCCACGGGCGTGGGGAGGCTGTGTGGGGTGGCCCGGCTGCCTGGTCCCCTCCAGCCGAGCACGGGCTCAGTGGCAGGGCCCTGTCCTTGCCCGTAGGAGCTGCAGCTGGCACAGCTTCCAGGGGGGTGAGGACTTCTGGGAAGAACAAGTGGACCTGCTGGAGCAACAGCCAGCTGCATGAAGTGTCACCTTGTTGTCACAGTCCTTGGTTTCAGGTGTTTGTGTTGTCTTGCCGAATTTTTCACCCTGGGTTTTATGGAACAGAGCAGTGCAATACTTTGCTCCTGACTCCCTTTCAATCCCTGTGCATGCTCAGAAGAGGTGAGATGGGCTGCTGCTGTGTTTATCCTTCTTTTGGCTTGGCACCGGCAAAAGCGAGAATTATTTAGGAAACCCATTATCAGGTTGTGCTCTGAAAGCAGCGCACAAAATGTGTTTACTTGATTTGTTGGTTAATATTCTTTATTTCTTGCCTGAAGGCAACACGGGAGTTGATACGTCAAGAAGACAAGCTGAGAAGAACTTATTTTATTTATTTATGAAATAAAATGGTGCCCCCTCCAGTAGCTTGTCCCATTTTAGCATTAACTGCAGGTACTTCCTCCCCACAAATCAGCAATCCAGGCAAATGCAAGCCTATAGTGTCCCTGGAGGTAACAAAATAATGTTTTTCAGCAAGTGAGAAATAAGGGTTAGAATTAGGACTGTTCCCTAACCAGCCATGTGGCATCTTCCTAAAAAGAACTGCCAGAGAGAGTTGTGTGACATAAAAGTACATATTTACCTCAAGAAGCTTTTAGGGTGAAGAATCTTGCTCTAATGGGCAAACTCGTGTTTTCCTGCGGGTGAGAGGATGGAGGGGCTTTGCTCACCACTTCCAGGCTGATGCTTTGAAGGGTGACAATGAATTTTATTGTCTTTTGTGACTGGGATTGTCCCTGGCTGAGGTGGATCAGTGTCTCATAGCAGGGGTCTTGGTGGGATGTACTGGGGTGGGTCTCAGTGCCAGCTCTGGCTTTGGAGCTGGGGGTGCTTTTTGCTTTGCTGGCTCTTCTGGTGGATTTGCAGAGCAGGGAGAGGCTGGAGCCGTGTGAGGCAGAAAAGGAGAAGGTGGCTGAGGTGCCACCGGAGGAGATTTGGCAGGTGGAGGGGGCAGGGAGCCAGGAGGACTTGTTCTCCTCTGCTGGCAGGGTGACTCTGAGTGCGCCAAGAGAGGAAAACCTACTTGAAAAATGAATTTTTGGATGAGAAGTGTCATTTAAGTAGGAAGGCAGAATGTGACTGCTCTTCTCTATTAAGATGTGACACAGAGACACAGAAACACACTTTGGGGTGTCCAGAGCACCGTGACCCAGTTTCTTCTTGATTCACTTCCCCGCTCCTTTTTCTTTTTTTAAAATTTTGGAGACATAGCACTAGAATACAAGATGAGAACAGAAATCATTGAGCAGCCTTCAGTTAAGAAGACTTTTATCCTTCAAATAAATCCACCCTGCCACAGAGTGGAAAGCTAAGTGGGGCAAGAGGAAAAAAGCCCCTGAGAGGACAGGCTTATTGATCCCATAATGAATAGTCTTGTGTTAATCTTGCTGAGGCAGCGTCTCAAGACTTATGGCATTTGGCTGGAGGAAAGGACGTGTGTGTGTGTGTAAATTCATGTCTCCGTGAAGTGTTCCAGCCATGTTTTGATGTGCTGGCTGAAATATTATGTCCAGGCTAAATCAAAGCTGGCTGCTTTGGCTTGCCTGCTCCAATCCTGCCTCCACCTGTTTTTGAGGACAACAGGAGATTGTTGTGAGGGACAACAGGAGGGTGTGAACCATGATGGTGGTGACGCTGTTTGGATACGGTGGCTGAAGAGACATTTTTAAATGTTTAACCTGAATAAAAGGCTTAGCCAGCTGTAGAAGCCATCACTGGTGTGCCCTGGTACATTTTGGTGTCAGCCTGTGTGTGCATCTGGACCAAGACCTGATCTCTGTGACAGCTGCTGATCCAAACTGCAAAGCTAAGGTTGTGTCCTCTCCGCTGTTTACTAAGGATGCTGGCAAATTCTTGCCTTTTTTAATTAACCTAACCCATGTCCACTGTAACTGGAGGTAAATCCAGTAATTTTGTGAAGTTGATTTGCTTATTCAGGGTTAAAATCTGGCCTAGTGGCCTTTATTTGAGTGGGGATTGAGTAATGTCACCAGCAAGTTTAAGGACAAATGTCCAGGGGTCATCTCCTTGTTTAGATGTTGCATTACCCCTCCCTGTTTTTAACTGAGTTTGCTCTGTCTGGGCCCACTTTACATTCTTAAATGTAGGAATAAAAAAGTTTTGAAGAGTTTATCTTTCAGAGGTTCAGTGTCACTGTTCTTGCTGGATTGATAATCTTAATGGGTTATGTTTGGAATGGTTCCAAATTCTAATTTTGGAAATTGAATTGTTTTAGTGATTAAACAAAGTAACTGAGGGCATCACCCTATTAAATAAGATATTTCATGCATATGATTAATTGTAATCTCAATGTAAATCGTTTTGATTTAGAGATTAATGTTGATTCTTCGCTTCAAATTTACTGTCCATTTGTTTTCTTAATTAAAATTAAAGGTAGAAGACAGATAGCAGAAGAACCTCTTCAGGATGTTGATGTTCACTTTGTTAAATAGAACATTTTTCATTAGGAGGCTCAGAAGTAATAGGCTTGGTATAACTATATTAACCCTCAGACAATAGTGGATAGATTGTATGGGTTTTCTATTGCTGGCTAAGCTTGTCATGCTTTAGATCACTTAAAAAATATTGGTAGCTGATCTTCTGGCTTGAATGCAGTCCCTTTCAAAATTAAAAGGTAGCCTTTGAAAAATAGCTTCCTGCTTTTTAGAGAGGAAATTTCTCCACCATGCTACTTGAAGAGAGTGTATTTAAAAGTATATCATGTTCCCTAGTCAAAATAAGAGTGTGTGGGGGTAGAGGGAAAGTCTCCTGTTCCTCATCACACAAAACATCTATACCTGGGCCTGCTCCAAATGGATCCAGCATCATATCAGCTTTTATAAATGGTTATCTTTGCATTGCTCAGCTGTAAAACTAAATCCAGTGGAGTGTGTTAATGCACTGTGTTATCTCTGGATATGAAAGCCAGGAACAGTACCAGGGCAGTATTGACACAACACTTGTGCTTCCAATATATGCTGAGCAAAATGTATATGAAATACTTCATAATACAGAGGGAAGCCATAGAAAAGATTTGTTGTGTTCATGCAGTAGAAAGCTAACAACATTAAAAGCTTTTTAGCGCAAGGATGTTGGGCTTTTGGGGAAAATGAATATCACTGATAAAGCTCCAAAGCTGCTTTGTATTGATGGGGTATGTTATGATACAACATGATGATCTTAATTCATCTTAATAAGAATGCAAATTATTGCCACAGCAAAGCAGTATTGAAGATCATTGGAGATCAAATAATGACAGCAAATTCCCCCACGTCACCACTCTGGTGCCTGATTGTAGTTTACAGCAGCAGCATCTTGTGCTTGATTTCTCGGAGATCTTGAGATAAGATTGATCAAACCACAAAGGCGGAGGAAACTTGAATAAAAGTAGTGCACCAGGGAGCCATCAAGTGCACTGAAGTCATTTGTGATGGATGTCTGACTGATCTGATCCTTGGTTGCTGCTTGGTTTTCTGTGCTGTTCCTTCCCAAGACGTGTTTTTATGGCTTTTGATGCAAATGAAAGCTTCTCTGCCCTTTAATGTGTAGACCAATTGCCCTATAGCAAGGTGGAAATCGTCTGGCTCATGTCTACACCCTCTTTCATTGAGCCAAAGTCCTCTACTTGCACAACTACTTCTGATCAGATGGTATTAAGCCATTTTCAATTGTCAGTTTCAACTTTTGGAGTTGGGGTTAGTGAGATACAGATGAAGTAGCTTTTTTTTTCCCCCCCACAAAATGGAAAAGGAAAATTCTTTCAGTGTGAAGACTGTAGCTACCATTTCAATAACAGCCATTAGAAATGTAACATTTATTACACTGTGAATGGTTCAAAACTAGGTTCTGGTGCATTCCTGGCATTGCTCATGCAGTGAGCACTGTTAAGCATTCTGAAAACATAAACTCAATTTTGTATTTCCTAGTGTACTCCTTCTATGAAAACTGATTAAAGCCAGTGCTAATATAGGGAAATCCTCCATCAGTTTAATTTTCCAAAGAGCTTGTTTGTTTAAAATTTAAGGAGCATTTTCAGAAATTCTCCTATAATGTTTTTAGTATCAACACAACTGTGTATCTGCACAACACATCAGTGAGATACAAGATTAAAAGCAGCTTCTGTGGTCTCAAAATGTGCTTTCTTCCATGTCCTGTAGGACCAGCTTGTTTTCAAGATCTGTTACTGGTTGCACTGTAGCTCCCAGCCCTGTTTAAAATTCCCTTCTTTTCCAGATGTGCCCATTCTGTGTGTTTGAGGCGAGCAGGGTTTGGGCTCTGTGTCCTTGTCAGTTGTGCGAACACAGCTGGATTGGAGAGGACAGTTCAATGTTCCCTCTCTGCCATTTGGTTTCCCAGAGAAGTCAAAGATAATTATAGGGGAATGCTGCCCTAATTTAGGTTTTATTGGAGCCAACCTACCACTTTGTAACCGCTCCACACGGAGCTGTGTGCTCTCACTGATCCTAGCAGTGTGCAATTCCCTAATTATCCCCTATCAATGGAGAACTTCCCATGGAGATCAAGGAGGCACTGAAGAGCTGCAGAGAAGTACCTGTCTATTTATCCTTTCAAAGACCTTCTAAAGGAGGAAAAGGAGGCCCTTGGGCTGCTCTCCCATTAGTTACCCCAGGAGGATGGGGACACTTCCCCTTTTGGTGAGCTCCTTGGCACAAGATAGTAAATGCATCATCTTCTCTTTAGGGACAAAGTCTTGCTTTCCTTTGTTTCCTCTTGTTATATGTGAACCAATTTGTTCCTGATGCATTTTATCCCTTTCTAGTTAGCTTTGTGTCTTGTCTTTAATGCACTGTGATTAATGTTGGTTCTTTTGTATTCCTCAGCCATGTAAACTTGTTTTTGACATATGATTTATGTTTCTTTCTGTTTTCAAGTTCCTCTTTCTGGCACAGCCGTGATGGTCTTGCTATGCATTCTGTTCCTCTCTATCAGAAGAAAAGCTGTTTTGCTTAAAATAATTATGTATGTATATACACATGCCTTTTCTTTTTTTTTTTTTTTTTTGACTGCTTTAATCCACAGTGTTATTTATTACTCCCATATGTCAAATTCTCAATTGCTTCTCTTCTATTCTTCTGTTAGTCAGGACTGGCTCAGAAATAACTCCCCTCTAGTACTTTTCACTAAATTTATTTTTTTTTTTGGTAGCTTGAGGTGGTTAGGGGAGTTTATTCAGAGGTTATCCCATTGGATTCCAAGTGGTCAGTGTGGCTCTGTGCTGCTCTATCAGCATCCCTAGATGAAGTTCTCTGCCCTATGCATCAGTGGCTTCTTTTCTGGGCTGCTTTAGATCTGGTGATAGTAAATAGTGACATCACCCTTGGGGTGGTTTTTTTTTTTTTTTTTTTGTTTTTTTTTTTTTTTTTTTTTTTTTTTTTTTTTTCCTTATTTCACATTGAATTACACTTGGGATTTAATGTAATAAATTCATGTGCTCTTCCTACAGAGTGAGTGATGCTCAGCTGTCGAGTTTGCCCAGGAAAATCTCTTCTAGTGCTGGTTCAAGTATTAGAGCTCCTGTTGGTTCCTCCCTCTCTCCCCTTCTCCTGGGTTGCTCTATAGACATCCAAGCGAGTTTCCCTGGGTGTCAGGCTGCTGCTCCTTCTGATAGACTCTGTTACAGCTCCTTATCACTTCCCCAGATTTCAGCCCCCTGGGCCAGATCGTTGCTTTTGGAACGCCGGGATTTTGTTATCCTCTGCTGTTCCATCTGCCTCCAGATCTCTCCCACTCGATAGGCGAGCTGATGCTCTCCCCCCTGCTCCTCTTATCTCTGCTCAGAGACACTCCTTCCTTCGTGGGATAACATCCCCGAGTTGGAGCAGCCAGAGAAGCCTTGCTGGTGCCATCTGCACGGCTACGGAGAGGCATCTGTCCCTGTCACTGCCAGCCCACGGGCTCGGTGCCTGGGCTCCCACCCAGCCCCATCAGTCACAGGTGAGCGGGGGCCCGCTGCCCTCCAGCTCCTCTGCAAAATCAGGGACCTGCTCGGAAACAAATGGGCAAGGGGAGAGGAAAAACACCAGACAAAAGCTTGCTTTCAGTGTGCCTTCTGTTCTGTATCAAAATTTGGGAATGGAGGTGGTTCTGTGTTAACGCAGTGGAATTAGAAGAGGCTTATCAATCAGAATCTCAAATCATAAAGAAATTAAACTCTTTTAAACTGCCTTGCTGTGGAGTGTATAATCACTGCCGGGAATAGTGCTTAATCTGAAACCCTTCCTGATGCTTCTTTCCTTGCAAGGGTGGGAGATCACGTAGAGTAGGAAAGCAGGTTATTTCAATCAATTAAGCACAGTATATTTACTTTATATATATGCATATATATTTTATTCCTTATGTCACTGCTTATTAAACTGAAATCCATCATCATAGTTTTTCAATGACTTATAATTTAACCTTTTGCTCTACATAAATATTCAGTTCTCCTTATAACAATCAGAAGAAAGCCTGATGAACCTAATAATGCAGGATTTAATACAAAATATGCGCAGGAGATAATTGGTGAAATGACCTTTCATTTGTGGCAGTAACTTAATACTCCTGATTCAGAATTATTCCCCTGCCTTCTACCTCTTTAGGCTTCTTGTTTTGAATAATGACATCTCTCAATTGCTAGATAGCAGATCTGAAGGAAGGAATTTTCAGGAGGTGAGTTATACCCCATGGGCACACTTCTGCCTAGGGTGGAAAAGCCTGAAAGCCTGTCAGTAAATGAACCTGGGCTGCTGTGAGCACTCTTGGAATTGCCCAGGCTGGCATTTCACACTGAGCACACCCCAGGACACTCTCTAAACCTTTTTTGGATTTTAAGTATTTATAATGAGAGGACCTGAAGGTGCTTATGGTGTTTCAAGGGTTGCCAAGTGCTGCTCGAAATCCAGGTTCTCCAGGGCTGTCAGTGAAGTGACCATGACAAGGAGTTAAATCCCAAGTGTGGAGCCTCTTACGCAGGATGATGTGTGGATCAGGGGACAGGCATCGACTGTGTGAGCTGGGAGATGTGAAGCGTGTCTGGAGGTGGCTTCCAGGAACCAAAACTTGGGGCTTTAGCCTGTCATGGGAGTCCTCCTTCACAGGAGCCCTCTTCTGCCAGCTGCTTTGTCACATAATTGTGCTGGTGTGGCAGGAAATGAATGTTTCTCTCCATTTCTGTTGGCGTGGTGGGGGCACAGCTGTCTAGAAGTCAACATCAGAGGGCAAGGCTTTGTTTCTTGCTTCTTCAGAGGAAAAGGAACCCCCTCACCTCCTTGGTGTGCTTGGCACCATCAGCTGGAGTCACTGTGGTGAGAAATGGCAGCTCATGGGGCAATTTAATGTTTCAGTGCTGGATGAGAAGTGTGCGTGCCTAAGGAAAGGCTGTTCTCCATATCCCTGGTTTTATAGGGAGAGAACGCCTGTCATTATTTCCCAAGAGCCAACTGTGAGCATGGACAGCACTCCCTGCAGCCCATCCTACTCTTGGAGGGCATGGATGCTGTTTAAAATTTTTTTTTTTTTTTTTAGAAGGCATCTACAAGGTTTGTCTCATCCAACTGCACCGTATTCCAGTTCCCCGGCACTTTGACACTGCAGCTCGTGGAGTTTGAGCTTAATTGGTCATTGTTACCTGAACATATCTGAAAACATATTTATGAATGGCTGCAGGAAAGATGGATTTTATAAACATTTCAGAAACATAAGTCTGAGTACCAAATGCTATCAGAACCCAGATAACAATTACTTGTAAGACAAGAAGTGTGATTGAGCTAATACAAGATACCCCAGATTGTCCAGTTGGTTTGTATGCTAGCGCTATTTTTTTTGTTAAGATGAAAAGTAAAAATGTGTGTTTTCAGTACGTTAATTTTTAGTGCCACTGTTTTAGCATTAGCCAATTTTTCCCTTACCTTTCAATTCCCATGTCTGTAAAAATAACTTATTTGCCGAAGGGGCAATTTAAAATTCATTTCATGGTGGACAAAGGAGATCAGAAAGCTTCCTTAAAATACTTCTTATTTTACATCTTGATTGCTCCTGAACACTATGAATGCCTGTTTTCCTATCACAAGCAGCCAGGAATTGAGGTTAAGTGCCAGCAACAGTGGATGGTGCTACAGAAACTTCCATCCTCTGCCTGCTCAGCCCCAGAGGAGCATTATGTGAGGAAAGGCATCTTAGCTTACACTATTTAAAGTACTTTGGAGCTGAGAATTGTTTGCTTTTCCTTGTGAGGCCTTGCTCATTGAAGGAAACCATCCATTTCCATGCAAATATTTGGTAGAAGGGTTTCTCTTTGATTTGGTCTAACATATATGAAATTATGGGAACTGGCAGAGACAATTTCTAGGTTTTCTGTTCCTTGGCAGCTCTGAGCAGCCCTTGTTGGAGGAGCAGTCACTGACCATGCTACAAGGGCCATGTGCTTAGAAAAGGGTTTGAAGCCATGCATCACTTTGGTAAAAACTGACCTTTAGAGCTTAGTTCTTAAACCATGCAGTATCCTATGTAGAAACACAGTATGTGCCTTCTGTCTCTATGGAAAAGAAATGGGGAGGTCCTGTGGCACAACAGTTGAATGATTTCCACATCACTTACTTTATTTTAACAAGTTGTATCTGTCTAGCCTGTGATCTATTTTACTTCCCACAGTGTTTGGGATCTTTAAAGCTGTATTCCACATCATTTTTTCCAGTGAGAAAGTTTTGTCATTAGGAGCCCAAACAGATTTGGAAGTGTGTGATGAACATGAAACTGGTGGTGTGATCTTAGAATATGAATTTTGCGTGCCATTTACCCTTGACTTCTGAACAGAGAGGCTAGAGGTATTTGCTTTTGGGTGATTAATTTTCCAGGAGAGTGTTAGCAGATTCCTGCTAAGCTTCAGAACAAATGAAGTTTCCATAATATGTATAATTCCCATAAAAATATGTTTTAACTACCCATAGAATTAGCAGCAGGGGAGAAATAAATGGGGAAAAAACCTCACCACAAAGATTTCTATGGGAATTTGCCCAGAGGAAAAGGAGCTGGGGGTGCTGGTGGCCAAGAAGGCCAAGGGCACTGGGCCTGGATCAGGAATAATGTGGCCAGCAAGACCAGGGCAGTGATTGCCACCTGTGTTGAGCACTGATGAGGCCACACCTTGAATCCTGTGTCCAGTTCTGCCCCCCTCACAGCAAAACTGACATTGAGGGGCTGGAGTGTGTCCAGGGAAGGATCTTGGAGGCATTTTCCAACCTAAAGTATTCTGTGATACATTTTTTGAGGCCAACTCTTTGATAAGAGACAAATACTTGTGGAGGCAGGGAAGGGTGAAAGCCCACTGCTGGGAGGGGTTTAGGAGGGACTTTATTCAAACAGCATTTATTGTGCGTTTCAGAGGGTTGTTGGTACCCATAATGAACATGTCAGGGAAGGACTCTGGGTTATTTGACAGAAAAAAAGGGAGAACTAAACGGCTCAGGTGAGCAAACAGGATTCTTACCTCACGACCAGTGGCTTTCTCATAACCCAAATTTGTGAATTGTGTTTCCTATCTTGTGTTCTCCCCTGTGCTGTGTCCCCTCAGGAAAGCACTTTGCAGCAATGTGAGAACTTTGACTACTTTTGACCAGGATTGAATGAAATTGGTGAATGTGGAGTGGTGCCAAATAGCAACAGGTTAGTAGCACTGCACCAGGGACTTCAGCAGCACCTCCCTCTGCTGATAGAGCAGAGATCTAATCTGCCTGGTGGAGGGCAGGAGGAAAACTATTTTCTGGTTGCTTCCATACACATTTGTTCTGTTGAAATGCTATTGTACCCATTGTTTCCCCCCCCCCCCACATCTCCAAAGTGCCGTTTGCTAAAGGGAAGAATATTTTGCTATAATATTTGTAGTTGTTCTTGGCATTTCTTTGCTAGGAAGATGTGTGGCTGGAAAGTTTAAGGTTACTGCTATAAAAATGTCATCCTTTATTTAAAAAAAAAAGAATAAAAGTGATACATGGCTATATGATAATGAAGCACTTTGATTAAAAGCATCCAGCAGCCCGTGATGTATGGGAGCTAGCTGGAAGACCATTGGAGTGTAATTAATTATTAGCTGTTCTTTATGAGCTCTGGTTGCTCTTCTCGCAGGATTGATTTTGAACGGTGACAGGGAAGCAGGCTCTTGTTTGGAATGCTGCACAGTGAATTTCTGGATGCTGGCAGGAGCAGGTGGCGTGTGATGGGTGATGGAGCGCAGAGCCTTTCACCTGCAGCCACTTGCTCAGGCTGGAGTCAGACAAGTTGCTGATGCCATGGAGCTGCTGCTGCTGGACTGGTTGGGAGCCAGCACAGCTCCTGCGTGGTGGCTGTGGAGCTGTGTCTCAAAAGTTGTGCTGGAGCACAGTGGGACTCTGCTTGGGCTCTCAGCTGTGCCTCAAGGGCTGGACACACACTCTGCCACAAGGATTTTGTGCTGGTCTCCATGCCACCCCCTCTGCTCTGGGGTTAAATTGAGGAGTTAACATGATTTACCCCCTTTTATGACAGCTATATATGCTTTAAATTGAGCTTGTCAGAAGGGAATAGTGCTAATTTGCTGGAAGAGACTTGTTGGAAGCTGTTAGTACTGCAAAGGATATTTTTAATCATTCATTCAGTAATTTGAGTTAATGAAACTAAGGTGAAATAACAAAAAATGCTTCCCCTTATGTCTCCCCTCTACAAAACCAAAATCTTTGTTTCCTGTTAATGTTGCTCTCTGTGAAGAGTAGAACATTTCAGGCTACCACTATGTCTGGAAGCATCAAAAACAATTTAATACAATTTTTGCTTCCATAAAACCCTCACAAGAAGTTAGAATTTTTATCTTACTGGGTTGTTGGGCTAATTTGGCTGCTTGAACTCTTGGGAGAAAGAGCCTGAGATATTTCCAAGATCTTGATTCAAGAGGAGAAACTTAACTTGCTGTTTTTATTATTACAATATTAATTCATTAAAAGTTGTCCAAGGATTTTTCAGGTGTACTTTTCTGAATGGAACTTGAACAAAAAATATCTGATGCTAGAAATGTACATACTCTGCTGCTGAATTTCATGAAAAGCAAAAAAACAAAAACGCCCAAAGCAACAAAATGATCCCAACCTGAAAAGCTATTAGTGTTAATTTGATAAGTGAACAGAAAACCTCGATGAATTGGTGTGGATCCTGGGAAGCACGAGACAATCCATGCTGAGTGTAGGGTTATCCCATGAAGACAGAGGTTAAATTTGGAAATGTTGAAACTCTGTCCCAGCGCTTTGTACCCTTACCCTAGGGTAAAACTTAAGTAAAAATACTACTTTTTACTAATAACTGCTCTTATATTACGCTCTGGGCTACATCAAAAGAAAAGAATAGAGCAATTAGGCTTAAACATTGTCCTGTGACTTTTGGATTAGAAACTTTGTATTAGAACAGTTTTCTTGAAGAGTTGTGTTTGCTGGAGCAATCAAGAGAATCATGGGTGGTATTTACCCAACCAGTCCTTTGCACAACGAACAATGGAGAGCAGAGGATGGCAGTCAGGGTTGGGATTTTTTTTTTTTTTTCCTTTTTCTGGAAACATCTATTTGGGGCAGCTGCAAGGAAAAGAGTCGGGGGAGGAGCAAGGCAAGCGTGGCTGGGAATATTTTTTATTAAATACGTGAAGGAATGAATGGCCAAGCAGCAACTGCCTGCAAGGCTCCAGTCTGCACTGACGATGTGAGAGCGAGGGGAAGTTTTCAGGACTGTGTTAAACAGCCCAGGGCTGCAGCTCTGCGTGTGGCTTTCCTGGATGTGGTCAGGAGTTCCCAGTCCTAGGGCTGAAACCTGGAAGCACTTGGGCTCCAGATCTCCAGCACTGGTTCCTGTAGGTCCAGCCTTGGGGAGGGATGATGTTGGGAGGTGAGGATTTCTTCTCCTCCCTCTGGATGGGAAGGGGATCTGTGCTTGGAGGGGGGCCTCTTCCTTACTATTCAGCTGGGAGATAAACAGGATCCAGTTATGGTCATACTCAATGTCTTTTCTTCCTGAAATGTCTTTTTTTTTAGTGCAGTCCCATTGCCACTTACTCTGTAGCTTGTTTCTTATATGAAATTAATAGTTTATAAATTACATTTGTGGTTAACTTTTGCTTATACGTCATAAAGAGAAATATCCTATAATTATTATGGTCCCCTAGTAAATGCACTGTTATTACCTAGTTATTTTGGCCATATGGATTACACCATATTTAAGGTCCCAGTTCAATAAAAGTACATCTGGTTCCTGTGCTGCAGAAACCTATTAAAGATTGAGGAAACCATGCAAATAGATTTATATGGTCTTTTGTTGCATTTTACAGTGTTTAATTGGCCTTTCTATTGAGAGTAACCATGACAAACTTGCAATTCTGGGAGTAGCTACTCTAAGCAATATTCCTGTAGTTGCTACAGAGTTAATATCTGCCATGCTCCTGCTAGGACATGTTTTAAGGGTCTCACTCGTTAGAGTCTCCTCCACTTCCTTTGGGAGAATATCCCACAGCCTCATAGATCTCCACGTCCGGAAGTCTTTGACCACAATTTATATAACTGCATATGTTTCATATGTATTTCTCCTCGGCCTATGCAAAATATGACACAGGGCTTCAGCAGGGATTAAATAAGAAAAAGAAAAAAAAGACTTGAACATGAATGGCATTAGGAACACTTTCTATGTAGTCTATAAAGCTGGTTCATTAAACAAAGCTGGAAATGGGCTGAAGGGATGTTTTTGGGGGAGGGATTCCACAGCTGGAATTAGGAGCATTTCAGCTCATGGAAACAAGTTTACCAGGAGCACAGTAACAGCTGAAATATTTTTGCTTCCTCTTCACTGACAGGCTCCTAGCCCAGCAGACTCTAGTGCTGCCACAGTTTGCTGATGTTCTTGTGCTTCAAACAACCATCACTTGCAGATTGCAGACCTTCCCCCCTATTTTAATTTACATATTCCTCCACCCCTAAACAACTTTTAAAGCACTTTAAACTTTTAAAGTGTCTAAACTTGTTGTGCATATTTACAGCAAATTTAAGACTTGCTCCTGGTTTAGGATAATGAGCGCTTGTCCCCCACCAGAAGTGTTTAGGCTCAGGTGAACTCCTGATAATGCCTGTGAAATTGTGTGTGGTCTTTTGTCAGCTGTGAAATCCAAGCCCAGAACCAGCACTTCTGTGTTACAGATGGGAGAGAAGGCTGATGCTCCTTAGGCTTTAATCTGCTGCTGGAAGTTTCTTTGAAAAATTTCTGCAACTTTTTGCCATGGTTCTTTTCTTCCCCTCCTTCCTCCCAAGTAAATCTTTAATGAGGATCTGAGTAATTTAGTGTATCTCTGTTTCTGAAGTGAGACGGCAAAAGTTTTGCTTTCCTTATTAAGATATTTGTCTAAGATGGTTCTGGATCATTTTCTTGTTGGCACAATGACGACTTTTTTAGCTTTAGGCTCGTGCTCTCAACTGTTATTAAAGTGTGAAGTGATAAACTCTTTTATCTGAAAAGATGTTGGAGACTTAATCACAAAACATACCAGATAACATTAATTTCTGCTAACCCGTTTTAAGGAGTGGAAGTTGAAACTTTTTATGACATTCTTTGTCTTTCTGTAAGGAATAAATGACTTTGGAGGAAACTTTATCTGGTAATCCATGCAGAAATTAAAATTACAGTGCATGAAGGATACCAGAACTGAGTGCCTGTGCAGTCAGCTTTCCTAAAATGGGGGCAAAATAGGATTAATGTCCATAGGATTCACTGGATCTCTTTTTGGGACCATGCATTTCCTTGGGGCTATGCTGTACACTCAGGGGGTTAAAAACCCTTCTCTTTTTTCCTCCAAAAACAAGACTTCAGACCACATATATCCAACCTTTGGATGTGCTAGAGCCCAAAGCTTAGCTTCTCTGTACAGAGGGCTGTGACACATTTTTAGCCTGAAAACACATTTATTTTATTGTTAATTATCTGGACTTTTTTTGAGGCGGAGGTAGTGAACAGAGACTGGTTTTGCTGTGTGAGGGCACATTCCTCTTACAGCTACAGAGTGCTGTGAGTGGGAAAGGGGCAAGAGAGGAGCCACAGTGAAAGACTTAAAGAAGGCGTGAGGGAAAGTTTTGTGGGAAATCCATCTTCAGAGGAGAGGGCTCCAGCAGCCAGTAGCCCAACATCCAGGTTTGAGTGAAGGGCTGTGAGGAAGAGAGAGGAGCAGGAGAAGGAGCTCCCACCTGGGAATGATGCCACCAGGAGCAGCTGCTCGCCCCACTCGTGCTCCAACATTTGTAAGGGCAGATCCCTGCCAGGGGAAGGGAAGGGGGAGCATCCGACATCTGCCACGTTCCTGGTTTCAGTGCCTGCCACAAGCTGCCCTTCATGGGAACACACCAGTGCTCCCTCCCCTCTGTGTGGTGTCGTGGCAGGGATGATGGGAAATGATTCCGGACCAAAAAAACCTCATCCAAACATGTTATTTGGCTAAAATGTAAATAAAGGTCTTGCAAAACCAATGATCTATTTTCTGCCCTCTGGCTCCCCAGATATGTCTGGAACTACGTTTGAATTTGAAAGGTTTTGCAAACCAAACCCTTTATTTGGGCGAAAGAATTAGATAATAAAAATAAGGAGAATAAAATTCCCCACGACAATGATCACGTAAAATTTGTCTTTGTGGCAGTGTTGTCATCATCTCTACATTCAACACAACAACTTTGAAGCATCCAACTTCAGCTGAAGTCTGTTGAGTCCCCTTCTCTTTCATGCACAAGAAATAAAATGTAATGACAGATTTTTTAATTTTTTTTTTTTTTTACTTTTTGTGAAATGTACAGGTATGCTTGAAGACTAAAACAAAAAAAAATGATCCTTAGGCAGGTAATATGCTCAGGGTCAGAACATCTGTCTTTAATGTAAATTGTACCATCTTCAGGCATTTTCTCATGCGCTGTGTTTGCATGTTTTTGTTTATTATTGTCAGATGGGCTGCCTTTATAAAAGGTACAATGATAGATAATGATCTATTAACTGTTTATATACACACATCTTTCTTGTGTGGAAATCCACTGCCACAGAAAAATGTGTCATGGCTTGTAGGGGTGCAGGTTCAGCAGATTGCTGCTCCTGTGAACTGCATGAGCATCTCTTCAGCAGCTCTCACAAGCAATGTTTGCTCAGTTTTGCAGCTGTCTTAGCCTCAGACAGGCCTCCTCCTGGGCTGCTGCTGTAGTTTTCACTCTTTTCAGGAGAAGGTTTAATTTAAGATGCAAGAAATGACATAGAATAAAATTTAAAGATGAAATAAATCCTGAGCAGATGCAAGCAAACAGAAGCCTGGTCCAGCAATTCTGGGTTTGCAGTCCAGGAGCTACAAGAGACTCTTCAATTTCTGTTTATCCTTTAACTAAGTTTCTAGCACTTTTCCAGATCATCTTTTTCAGGTTTTTTCCCCTGGAACAACACGACCAAGAGAAATTAAAAAGAAAATAAAATTGCCTTTTCAGTTGAGTGCAGAATTTCAGGTAGATCTGCCTGGAGCTTCATTAACATTGGGGTTTGACAGCAGTGTGGCAGGTGAACTGCAGAATATGAAAATCAATGTTAGATGATGTTATAAGGTAATCTGCTTGCTGCTGTGTGCCAGACATCATTAATGCATAGATATCTGCATTGACTGGGCAAGAATAATTCTGTTTGTGGTGGAATAGCAACGAGGAGGTCAGGAGGGAAGGGTCTCACTGCCAGCCAGGGTAAAAGCAGCAGGAACACCAGCAGCGTGTCCGTGTGGTGAGCTTTGTACAAAAANCTTACCTGGTCAGTACATGACCAAAAATGTCACATTTTAGATGAGTGGCTTTTTCCTGAAGTTGTTCACATCTGGTGATATTTTCATTCTGGGTGATTGTGTGGAATCTTTAAAATGAGGGCCCATGTTGGTGAAGATGTGCTGGTTGTGCCAAGTGAGGGTTATCACTCTTTACAGCTGATGTCAGGAGTGTTTATGGGATGGGATTTGAATCCCTGGGATTATCCAGTGTGGGTGAGTCATGTTTTGACTGCACTCACACCTAGGCTGATGAGGTAGACTATTCTGGCTGGTGCATGTGATATTTGTAGCACATTGGCTCNCACCGTGGATCCAGAGCTGCCTGCCCAGTGTGCCGAGATCCAAATTCATCTTCCCTTCATATTTGAAAACTACAGAGTAGTTTGCTGAGATGTTGCTTTGTCGCACTTTGTTCTTCTTATTGATCTCTGCACAAAGGGATGTAGCTGTGACTTCTCAAAACCGTGAATATAAAACTTGTCTGTTTTTTCCCCTGTGTGTTTTTTTTTGTTTTCTTGCAAAGTTTATTTTGTATTCAAACCTCCCCTTTCTTGTGATCATGTTCTAGCAAGCTACTCGGATTTTCCTTATCTCTGTCTGACTTTTACTTAAGAGACAAGCCAAAATTATATATGGGCAGCTATTTTTTGTGAGTTCCTTCCCAAGCTTTACTTATAGTGGTTCTGGTAGGAAATATTTTACTTTTTCTTGTGCATTAACACTAAGTAGTACAGAGGGCTGATGTTATTTGAACACAGGATTTTCTGTGAGGAGAATTCAGCTTGGCTTTCAAATTGACAGCTCACATGCAAATCTCACAGGGAGAAATCTGTATTCCAGCATCTGCAGTCTCTGCTCTGGACTTGTGTGGTGTCTGGTTATGGGACAGCATTAAATCTTCCTGTGACCATCTTGTGCCTTTTTTTTTTCTCCCTGTGTATGTGAGGTGGGGATTTTGTGTGTGGTTAATTTTTTAGGTTTA